>JABUQX010008596.1:107500-110000 GCA_015478945.1 Trachelipus rathkii
ATTATTATTATTATTATTATTATTTTGTTAATAGTTCCACAATATAATAAAACGATGTAATAGCCAAAAAATTTAAAATTTAACATATAAAGTAACTTCACAAATGTGTCAAAAAAGTTCTATAAAAAGACACAACAGAAAATACTTCATCTAAACTTCTCCAGAAGAAAAATCAAGTCCACTTCTCAGAAAGGGTGTCCATAAGTCCGAAAAACTCTAAAGTAGGGGGCTTACAGCCATCCTGGAGGTTCAAAGGTAAGAGCGTCGGACTTTCCTCTCAGAGTCGCTTCGTAGAATTCTTTTTCCTTTCAAAGCTAAGAAGAAAGCTATTCTTGTTGAGATCATTTCTTCAGGACTTAAGAGCTTTGTAGAAGACTTGTATATTGTTGCAATATTTCGCCTCCGAACTCGAGGCATCTTCAGGCAGAAATGAAATTAATTTGTGGGAACGGCTATGATGAATATTTTGTTAATAGTTCCACAATATAATAAAACGATGTAATAGCCAAAAAAATTTAAAAATTCAACATATAAAGTAACTTCACAAATGTGTCAAAAAAGTTCCAATAAAAGACACAACAGAAAATACTTCATCTAAACTTCTCCAGAAGAAAAATCAAGTCCACTTCTCAGAAAGGGTGTCCATAAGTCCGAAAAACTCTAAAGTAGGGGGCTTACAGCCATCCTGGAGGTTCAAAGGTAAGAGCGTCGGACTTTCCTCTCAGAGTCGCTTCGTAGAATTCTTTTTCCTTTCAAAGCTAAGAAGAAAGCTATTCTTGTTGAGATCATTTCTTCAGGACTTAAGAGCTTTGTAGAAGACTTGTATATTGTTGCAATATTTCGCCTCCGAACTCGAGGCATCTTCAGGCAGAAATGAAATTAATTTGTGGGAACGGCTATGATGAATATTTTGTTAATAGTTCCACAATATAATAAAACGATGTAATAGCCAAAAAAATTTAAAATTTAACATATAAAGTAACTTCACAAATGTGTCAAAAAAGTTCTATAAAAAGACACAACAGAAAATACTTCATCTAAACTTCTCCAGAAGAAAAAATCATGTCCACTTCTCAGAAAGGGTGTCCATAAGTCCGAAAAACTCTAAAGTAGGGGGCTTACAGCCATCCTGGAGGTTCAAAGGTAAGAGCGTCGGACTTTCCTCTCAGAGTCGCTTCGTAGAATTCTTTTTCCTTTCAAAGCTAAGAAGAAAGCTATTCTTGTTGAGATCATTTCTTCAGGACTTAAGAGCTTTGTAGAAGACTTGTATATTGTTGCAATATTTAATAAATAATATTATTATTATTATTATTATTATTATTATTATTATTATTATTATTATTATTATTATTATTATTATTATTATTATTATTATTATTATTATTATTATTATTATTATTATTATTATTATTATTATTATTATTATTATTATTATTATTATTATTATTATTATTATTATTATTATTATTATTATTATTATTATTATTATTATTATTATTATTATTATTATTATTATTATTATTATTATTATTATTATTATTATTATTATTATTATTATTATTATTTATTATTATTAAATTTAAAATGAGTTTTAAGAAATAAAAATTATAAACTACATTATTATTATTATTATTATTATTATTATTATTATTATTATTATTATTATTATTATTATTATTATTATTATTATTATTATTATTATTATTATTATTATTATTACATAATAAAAATTAAAATCTTTTGTATTCCAGGAATTTCATAACGAAACAATAGTATTGACTTCATATATTTTCGTTCATATAAATAATTAATTCTTCGAATATATGAAAATTTAAAAAAAACTTGACAGGATTTGACAATGTTTGACAATGTTTCGCTGAAAGAAAAATGCAAAAATAAAAATAAAGAATATAAAAAAGAATATTACATCAATATTGTAAAGTTTCTTTAATAACTAATCTGTTTAATTCCAAGTTTTTGTTCTTTTTTTTCTTTTTTTTCTTTTCTTTTTCTTCTTTAAATTATTCTGAGAATATGAAATGGAAAGTTTACAAATTAGAAATTAATTTTAGATAAATAATTTTGCACTAGAAAAGTTTATATATATATATATATATATATATATATATATATATATATATAGCATATATATATATATATATATATATATATATATATATATATATATATATATATATATATATATATATATATATATATATATATATATATATATATATGACCACAAGTCAGACCAATTATCAGCACCGATCCTGATGTAGACTTGATAGTATAAGAATAATAAGAAGGATTGTAAGTTAAGTAAATATGGGAAATGTTGGATTTGCCTCCAAGACGTACCGGGATACTAGTAGTGGGTTGCACTAAGGTTGTCCTGAATAGAGAAATGGTAGGGGGAGTTCAGTCACTGTATCTTGAGAGTTAGAGGAAAACCAATGGCGGTGGTGAAGATCGAATTCATTTAAAAATGATGAGGATC
>JABUQX010008596.1:137500-140000 GCA_015478945.1 Trachelipus rathkii
GATGCCAGAATCGCTAGGGTGAGTTAGAGGAAATTATTACGGAGGGCCGAAGAGATTATAAATTTAAGATAAAAAATTAGCTTTAGATCCATGAAGAGTGAATAAAAGGAGGAAAGACAGATTTACAGAAGTTTGTTTATAAATATTTTTGGGCAGCAGGCCAGAAAGATGTTATCTCAAGTCAGGAGAATCCAAGGAGCGTTAGCGCACTTTCGTTTGATGAAAGCCCGCTTTGCTCGACGAGAGGTATCCCCTACTCGATTTTAGCTGAACTGAAAATTGCCAGAGTGCTTAGGAGAACGAGAATTTCCACCCGATACGTCACTTTCTCCTAGCCGAATGGCCAGTAGAGCTAAGCACGATCGAACATGTGATTATGAGGAGAGAAAGGATTTAGTTCGAAGAAGGAGGAATGAACCTGCTCATCCTTCCCATCAACGGTTACAGCTCCCACCTTAATCGGCAGAAGCCAAGCGTCACCAGATGTCAAAACAGTCATCCTAATTATTAATTGCCATAGAAGCGCCGCAAGGACCCAATCTGCCTTCGATCGAAATGTGCCCAGAAAAACGCAATGGGTGGGATGGAGCCTGTTGGAGACGAAAGTATTAAATTGAAAGTGATATAAGGTTGTGGTCAGATTTACTCGCATAGGAGCGAAAGTGTGTATTTAAAGAGCAGAAGGACTATGGTGAACATAGGTCAAGTGTGTTTCATGAATCCGGAATGTGTGTGTGGTTCTTTAATTAGTTGCCTCCAGATCGTGAGAACTGAAAATGCACACACTTTGGCCTCCTCCCCACCTAATTATCGTATGAGAGGACCCCACTCATTCATGTTTGTTAACATTTGATAATCCCAAATAGAGGATCTTTCAGTATTTGGATGTGGAAGATTAAAAGTCTTTTGATGAAGTAGTTATTAGTATATTCAAGAAAAGGCGTGTAAAATCTGTTCTGTTAGGAGAGCAGTAGCAGCAAGAAGCACAAGATTCTTGTAGTAGAAGGATAAAGATTGTTAAGTCCATTGAACATCGATAGTTAGAGATTCGAGATTTCGAGACTGTTACAGGAGTGTTTTTTATGTTTACATAGGCATCATACCCACCCTTCATGACGGAAATTATGAAATAAGTTGTAGTTAGATATAATATAAAACGAGTTAGAGGATGAATTTCTTTTAGCCATTACTGAGTTTCAAAGGATCACGATCAAAAGGTTTAGTGTAGAGTTAGAGTGGTGAATATTCCCAGTAGGCAATTAGTTAGATTTTAAGCTCGCGGATGTTGATAATAGTCGATAGAAAGTCCGTGCCTTTGAAGGCAAATCTGACAGTTTTACACGCAAGCACAACAGCACACAAAAAGAAACGACAAAAACAAACGAGACAAAAAAAACAATGTGAAGTCCAGCAATAAAATGTGTTTTGAACGCTAAAACCTAAATTTAAAAATAGATAATATATACAAACGTCTAAAAACTCTGAATTTACAAAAATTTGATATAAAATTAGAGTAAATACTACACAAAATCTACACCTAAAACTTAAAAACATATTATCACACAAAATCAAACACACGCAGACAAACAATTAACTTATAATGATTAAAACATAAAGCTAAATTTAAAAGTACCCCAACGTGATGAAAGCCTGCATTAAAACCATAAATTTTAAATTAAACCTTATATTTGATAAAAAGGGCATTTATTATCCAAAAATTCCTATTCTTTACAGATTGTCTAAAAAAAAGAAAAGATATAAGTTATTATAAATTATATAACCATAAGTTAGCTTAATAGTTTCAGATGGCAAAATTTCAGGAGCAAATTCTCGATTTTTAATTATATATATAGTACGAAAGATACGTAAAAATATTTTTAAAAAGCATTGAACACTAACACTAACACTAGGCACATTAAATTAAACTGAGTCGACAATTAAAATAATAAATTAAAACACATTCTCTCTTCTTCACTTACAGGGAAGACCAAGCACACGAAACAACCTCACAGCACGAGCGACAACTATCCTATATATATATTATATTATATATATTATATATATTATAATATATATATATATATATAATATAATATTATATATATATATATTATATATTATATATATATATATATATATATATATATATAATAATAATATATTATATATATTATATATCTTTTCGTCCAACTTAAAGCCTAAAACAAACCTGCTAAACCTCTCATATATAAATTTAATTGCTCTACAGAATTCTTTTTTTTTATGTTTTAGGTTATGATAAGTTTTGTTAAATATACACAGTAAATCTGTTTATACTTAATCATAAAACTTATCATAAGTTAACATTCTTATTCTATAATTTCTTGTATATATATATATATATATTATTATATATAATTAATATATATATATATAATATATATTATATATATAATATATATATATATATATTATAAATATATATATAGTATGAGGAAACGTTTATAACATGTGCAACGTT
>JABUQX010008596.1:152500-177922 GCA_015478945.1 Trachelipus rathkii
AGATCTCTCACAAATTCTTTGCTCAATTTATCAAATTCTCTCACAACCTTTAACACGCCCCTGAGATTGTCCATTCTGAAACACCATTGAACTTTAAATCTATACCTCTTTTTCCAGACCATTAGTCGCTCACTACTATTACATTAACACAGGTAACAAGATACCCTCATGGAAGACCCTAGCGCATCCAAGACTTATTCCTTTCACATCCACCAACAATTTAATTGACACCAACTACCCTCCCTTCCATTCACAACTTTGCCTACTACACTCTCCATCATCCGTTCCTTTTTCATCCACCATATATCCTAAATATTTAAACTCAGGACACTTGTTCCAGCTGTTCACCAATCTAACATAACTTCACACCGAGTACTGTCCTCACTCACAACATAACCTTACTTATGTACGTTTACTTTCAAACCCCTCCTTTTACACCACCCTGCGCAAATCTTCTCTACCAATTTCTCTCAAAAACTCTCTTTCATATTCCACCACACAAAACCAAGTCACCCGCATATAATAGGTAGGGCACCCCACTCACCTCATTCTCCACATTCTTAAAACACCATTTTCCTGCACCCCATCTCTAATTTCTTTCAAACCCATCCATATACAAATTGAATAAACCAAGGAGACATATAGATCCCTGCCTCACTCGCCTATGAATATTAAACCAATATATATATATAATATATATATATATATATATATATATATATCTAGTTATAAATATATATAAAAATTTTTAATTTATAAATATAAATATATATATATATATATATATATATATATATATATATATAATATATATAAATTATATCGACAAAGTAATTAAGTATATGATTTCAACTTTTTTAACTACACTTCAAACTGAATTTTTTGAGCAGTTAACTTTGTGATTGACTTTGCATAACACAAAACAAAAAAAAATATTTTCATTAATAATTACGTTATACATTATTTCCGAAAACTGAAATATATTGTTTGTAATGTCTGTTGTGCCTGCATCTCTATGTCTTTACGGTACTTTACCGTATATCAATTGAAGATTAGATTCATTGGAAAAGTGGTATATTTTTTTTTATTCTCAAAAGCAAGGGGAAAAAAATGGTTGAAACAAAAAAAAAATGTTTTACTGAACTCTGTTAAGCCACTAAGATGAGCAGAGTCGAAATTTTTGAATTTGACTGATGGAGTCGGAGTCGGAGTCGAAAATTTTTCTTTGAGTGGAGTCGGAGTTGGAGTCGGAGTCGAAGATTTTTCTTTAAGTGGAGTCGGAGTCGAGTCGAAACAAAATTTGAATTTAAGGAGTCGGAGTCGGAGTCGGAGTACGAAAAATTTATTTTACGACTCCGCAGCCCTGACTCATATATGTTATCGAATCCGTAGATTTCGAAAATGATGGTTTCAGAACCATCAAGAAAAAAATAAATAAAAAATAAATAAATTAAAAATTCTTATTCTTTTTGTTTAAAACCTTGACAAAATTTACGCGTTTTTACCATATACCCTAAAGCAGTAATATCAGTTAATATCATGTAATCAGAACTGCCCTATCCTCACCCACTTCCGTGATCTATTGACTATTGATCTATTGATCTATTGATTCAAGTCATATTTTTTAATAAAATTGTCATGTTTTACATACCCTAAAACAGTAAATCAGTAAATCAGTAAATCAAACTGCCCTCCTCACCCCTTCCGTGATCTATTAATCTATTGATCTATTGATTCAAGTCATATTTTTTACTAAAATTGTCATGTTTTACATACCCTATAACAGTAAAAATCAGTAAAATCAGTAAATCAAACTGCCCTCCCACCCCTTTCCGTGATCATTAGATCTATTTGCATCTATATCATATTGATTCAAGTCATATTTTTACTAAAATTGTCATGTTTTACATACCCCTAAAAACAGTAAATCAGTAAATCAGTAAATCACAACCACCATCCAGACAACCTCCTATCCATCCGTGATCTATTGATCTATTGATCTATTGATCTATTGATTCGTCATATTTTTTACTAAAATTGTAATGTTTTACATACCCTAAAGCTGTAAATCAGTAAATCAGTAAATCAAACCACCATCAAGCCACCCTCCGATCCATCCGTGATCTATTGATCTATTGATCTATTGATCCATTGATTCAGGTCACATTTCGAGTATCATTTTGGATAAACATAACATAAAAACAAATTCTTTATAAACTGATCAACGAATATATGCTAACGTAACAAAGTTTTCACAGTAATAAAGCTAACATAACATCATCGGGTCTAAGAATATAATGTACAACAACAAACCTAACACCTTAAACACGAATAAACGTTAAAATTAACAAAGTCCCACACTTAACAATAAAGTTAAAGTAACTTAACATAAGCATTACAAAAACCTAACCTATACACATTTTGTCAAGCATATCTCTAACATAACAATGTTAATTTTAGATTAACATGGTAATATTTAACAAAAATTATCATAACCTTGTCTAATTATCAAACTGATCAACGAATATATGCAACGTAACAAAGTTTTCACATTAATTAAAGACTTACATAAGCATCATCTGAACTATGAATATAATGCACAACGACAAACCTGACACACCTTAAACATGAATAAACTGTTAACATTAACAAAGTTCCACACTTAACAACAGTAAAGTAACTAACATAGCATACAAAGACGTAACCTATTCATACTTTGTCAAGCATATCTCTAACATAACAATGTTAATTTATATTAACATGGTAATATTTAACAAAATTATCACAACATTGGTTAATTATCATACTGATCAACGAATATACTCTAACGTAATAAAGTTTCCACATCCAATAAAGCTAACATAGCGTAACATGAACTAAGAAAATAATGTACAACGAACATAACCTAACACAACTTACACACACGCAAATAAACTGCTAACATTAGCAAAGTTCCACACTTAACACCAGTAAAAAGTAACAAACATTGCATGCAAAACGTAACCTATTCATACTTTTTTCAAGCATATCTCTAAACATATTAACGTTAATTCTTACATTGACACAAGAACATTAGCAAAAAATTATTCATAACCTGTCCGATTATCATACAGACCAACGAATATATGCTAACGTAACAAAGTTTTTTACATTATCATAGTAATATTTAACAAAAATTTATCATAATCTTACCTAAATATCATAATCCCCATAAATAATTGCAAACATAAAACAAAGTTTTTATCCAAAACGATAACATAAAAAATAACAAAGTTTTTATCCAAACATAACATAAAAATAAGTTCTTTGAATAAAATATCATAGTAAAGTGTAATAGTTTACCGAATTTAAAGCAGTAAATCAGTTAAATCAGTAAATCAAACCACCCGTCCCCTCCTCGTCCCCACCCTACCCACCCGTCCATGACCTTTTGATCATTGATCTAATGATTCCAGGTCCACATATCGAGTGTATCATTTCGGATAAAACATATACAAAAAAATAAGTTCTTTATATATACTAACCAACGAATAAATGCTAACGTAACATTGGTTTTCACATTATAAAGCTAACAAACATTACCAGCAAACTAAGAATATAATGTTACAATGACAAAAAACGTAACACACCTTACCCCGAAAAAACTACTGACATTAACAAGCTCCATACTTAAACAACAGGTTAAAGAAACCTAGCACAGCGTACAACAACGTTAACCCTATTCAACACTTTTTCAAGCATATCTCTTACATATCAATGTTAATTTTTACATTAACCCTATTGATTTACGTCGCATTTCGAGTATCATTTCGGATAAAACATAGCACAAAAATGAGTTCTTTATTATTACTAACCAGCGAATATATGCTAACATAACAACGTTTTTCACATTAATAAAAGCTAACATAGCATCATATAGAATAAGAAATAAGTACAACGGACAAACCTAACAAATTAACGCACGAATAAAACTAGTTTAACAATAAGAAAGTTCCACACTTAAACACCAGTAAAAGTAACTAACAATTGCATACAAAACGTAACCGTATTCATACTTTTTCCAAGCATAACTCTAACATATATTAACGTAAATTTTACATTGACACAGTAATATTTAACAAAAAATTTATCATTAACCTTGTCTAATTATCAAACAGACCAACGAATAACTGTAAAACATAACAAAGTTTTATCCAAACATAACATAAAAAATAAGTTCTTTGAATAAAATATCATAGTAAATTGTAATAGTTTACTGATTTTTTTAAAGCAGTAAAATCAGTAATCAGTAAATCAAAACCCATTCAACCCCTCCCCACCCCTCCCTCCATTACTTTTTGATCTATTGATCTATTATTTCATGGCACATTTCGAGTATCATTTCGGATAAACATAACAAAAATAAGTTCTTTATATACTACCATCGAATATATTGATAACGTAACAAAATGTTTTTACCAATAAATTAAAGCTAACCAATAACATAACCTGAACTAAAGAATATAAGTACAACGACAAGACCTAACACACCATACATACGAATAAACACTAACAATAACAAAAGCTTTCGCACTTAACAACAGTTAAAAGTACCTAAACACTTCGTACAAAACGTAACCTATTGCACACTTTTTCAAGCATATCTCTAACATCATCAATGTTAATTTTTACATTAACATCGTAATATTTACAAAAATTTTGCACATCCGTTCTAATCATTCATACTGAGAACGATATTAATGCTAAGCGTAACAAATTTTTTACATCAAAACTTCGTAATATTTAACAAAAATTCAACCAATCATAACCTCGTCTAAATATCATATTCCCCAACGAATAATTGCAAACATAACAAAGCTTTAACCAAACATAACATAAAAATAACAATTTTATCCTGACATACATAAAATAAGTTCTTTGAATAAAATATCATAGTAAAGCGTAATAGTTTACTGATTTTAAAGCAGTAAATCAGTAAATCAAACCACCCATCCTTGCAGTCCCCTACCCACCCACCCCCCTTTGTTCTATTTAACCATTTATTTCAAAGTCAATTTCAAGTATCATTTTGGATAAACATAACATAAAATAAGTTCTTTATATACTGACCGACGAATATATGCTTACGCAACAAAGTTTTAGCATCAATAAAGCTAACATATCATAACCTGAACTAAGAATATAATGTACAAATGCAAACCTAACATACCTCGCGTATGAATAATCCGCTAACATCCTGAAAATTCCCTACTTATCAAAGGTAAAGTAGCTAACAGGTCATACAATACTCGATATGTTCCCACTTTTCCCGCATATCAACAACAGGTAAAGTCGTATTATCTAACAAAATCCCTTAACAAAGTGACCAAACTATCAAAGATACCAGCATCTTGAACTATGAATTGACACTATCATCATCAAAGTGTCACTCGTTTCGAGTATAACATCATTTGAACTACGAATAAACCTAGACATTAGCAAAATTCTCGGACAAATCTAACATTACTCAACAAAAACTTAACCTAGGCTCACGTTTCTAACACGTCATCGTCAGTTAACACAGTAATATCTCACAAAACTCATCATTTCTCTAACAAATCAGTGTTAATTTCACAATGTCATATTAATATTTAACATAACGTATCTAACTTACGAATAAACAGTTAACCAAGAGTATCTAAAGCAACACATCACCTACCGAGAGAAAACCCAATGGGATGCGCCCCTTGAAAGGGTGTGAATCCTGAGATGGGGGATCACCCCGAAGGGGTGTAAGCGGGCATTTCCCTCCGAAGGAGGGGTAAGGCCTCAGCCCTTTGGGCTGAGGCCCAAAACTCGCTTACTATGTTTATCCGAAATGATACTCGATATGTGACATGAATCATTAGATCAATAGATCAAAAGGTCATGGACGGGTGGGTGGGGAGGGGGCGGGACGAGAGGGACGGGTGGTTTGATTTACTGCTTTAAATTCGGTAAACTATTACACTTTACTATGATATTTTATCAAAGAACTTATTTTTATGTTATGTTTGGATAAAAACTTGTTATTTTTATGTTATGTGGAACTTTGTTAATGTTAACAGTTTATTCGTGTGTAAGTTGTGTTAGGTTTGTCGTTGTACATTATTTTCTTAGATCATGTTACGCTTTATTGATGTGGAAACTTTATTACGTTAGAGTATATTCGTTGATCAGTATGATAATTAACCAATGTTGTGATAAATTTTTGTTAAATATTACCATGTTAATATAAATTAACATTGTTATGTTAGAGATATGCTTGACAAAGTATGAATAGGTTACGTCTTTGTATGCATGTTAGTTACTTTACTGTTGGTTAAGTGTGGAACTTTGTAACGTTAACAGTTTATTCATGTTTAGGTGTGTCAGATTTTGTCGTTTGTGCATTATATCATAGTTCAGCATGATTGCTAAGTTAAGGCGTTATTAATGTTGGAAAACTTTTCTACGTTAGCATATAATTCGTTGATCAGTATGATAATTAAACAAGGTTATGATAATTTTTGTTAAATATTACCATGTTAATCTAAAATTAACATTGTTATGTTAGAAATGCTTGACAAAATGTGTATAGGTTACGTTTTTGTATGCTATGTTAGTTACTTTACTGTTGTTAAGTGTCGCGACTTTGTTAATTTTAAACGTTTATTTCGTGTTAAGGGTGTTAGGTTTGGTTGTTGTACATTATATACTTAGTTCCTGCGATGATGTTATGTTAGCTTTATTAATGTGAAAAACTTTGTTACGTTAGGCATATATTCGTTGATCAGTTTATAAAGAATTTGTTTCTAGTTGTTATTTATCAAATTTTAGTAAAAAATTGGACTTGAATCAATAGATCAATAGATCATAGATCACGACTGGACAGGAGGGTGGTTGGATGGTGGTTTGATTTACTGATTTACTGATTTACTGCTTTAGGGTATGTAAAACATGACAATTTTAGTAAAAAAATATGACTGAATCAATTAGATCAATAGATCACGAAGGGGTGGGGAGGGCAGTTTGGATTACTGATTTACTGTTTAGGGTATGTAAAACATGACAATTTAGTAAAAAATATGACTTGAATCAATAGATCAATAGATCAATAGATCAATAGATCAATAGATCAATAGATCACGGAAGGGGTGAGGAGGGCAGTTTGATTTACTGATTACTGATTTACTGTATTCTAGGGTATGTAAAACATTGACAATTATAGCTAAAAATATGACTGAATCAATTAGACAATTAGACAATAGATCAATAGATCACGGGAGGGGTGGGGAGTACGGCGTTTGATTTACTGATTACTGCTTTAGGGTATGTAAAAAAAAACGTAAATTTTGTAAGTTATAAACAAAGAGAATAAGTTATGGAGACTTTATTTATTTATTTTTTATTTATTTTTTGGCTTAAGGTTCTGAAACCATCATTTTCGAAATCTACGGATTCGATAACACCATAATAAGTACACCAACATGTATGTTATATTAAATGTTTATTAAACTCAGCCACCGCACCGCTCAGCCCACCCGGTGCGGCAGTCAACTCCTCCGAATCCGATACCAACTATTTCTAGAAATTCAACTCTGAATCCTCTTACCAAATTTCAGCCTTATACGAACACTTCGATTTTTTAGGGGGGTGGGGACCCTCCTTATGGGGGCGCACGGGGGCGTAATCTCGTCTACGACGAGGTTACCTCACCATCTAAACCCCCTCCAAATTTTAACCTGATATGATAACTCTAACCCATGTAGATATATATCGGAAGCAGAGGCTGAGCATGAGCCGGAGCCTAAAAATCATTTCATAATAATAATAATAATAATAATAATAATAATAATAATAATAATAATAATAATAATAATAATAATAATAATAATAATAATAATAATAATAATAATAATAATAATAATAATAATAATAATAATAATAATAATAATAAGAAAAAACTTCAGAGGCTGAACCAGAGTCGTTCGCGCAGGCAGAAGCGGAGTCGGAGCCATAGTCAGAGAGTCAGGCTTGCGTTCGGAGTCGGAGTCGGAGTCGGAGCCGGAGTCAGAGCCGGAGCCGGAGTCGGAGCCGGAGCCTGAGTCAGAGTGCGTAAAAAACGATTCCTTGCAGGAATCGTTTTTCGACTCAGAATCGATTCTCTTCGGGAATCGATTCTTCGTATCCAAATTTCAGCCTTCTACGATCAATTTAATTTTTAGGGGGCAGCGTCCACC
Organism: Trachelipus rathkii; assembly: GCA_015478945.1. NCBI lineage: Eukaryota > Metazoa > Arthropoda > Malacostraca > Isopoda > Trachelipodidae > Trachelipus > Trachelipus rathkii. The sequence continues at coordinate 160,741 of JABUQX010008596.1, forward strand.
CTTACCGGGGGGACGCAGGGTACGTAATCCGCGTCTACGACGAGATTACGTCATCAGCCTTGAATGGCGAACCATTAGCCTACCAAACTCGTCATTCGGAGCGTCAAAAGGGGAGTTAAGCGATATATTTTCAGCTAACGCTCTCGGGAGGCTACCCCCTATATACATCCTAGAGACTTGAAATTTCGCGTGTAACGAGCTTAACACATTCATAGAACATGTACCAAGTTTCAGACCGATACCTCTAATAGTTTTTGAGAAAAAGGTGTAACCTCCTCAGTGGCACCAATACTACTGTATATATATATATTATATAATATATATATATATATATATATATACTTATATATATATATATATAATACTATATATAATATATATATATATATATATTATATATATATATATAATAATAGTATATATATATATATTATATAATATATATATATACTATATATATAATATATATATATATATATATATATATATGGAGAGGTAGAGAAATATTATTATACACATAAAAAACATAAAAAGGATAAACACTTAGGTATGTTTACTTTGCATTACGAGGCTCCCATTAACGTCCATCGGTTCAATAATTTAAATGAAAAACGAGGCAATAGCCATCAATCTATCACGACCCGAAGAGAAAAGGAAGAGACGCGAAGATATTCTTCTCTCTTTCCAATCTTTAAATATCTTCGCCATCCTTTTTCTTTCTCTTCTTCAAATTTTCAGACTCATTTACGATAAATGTATAGGATTACTTAAATAATAATAACATAATAATAATAATAATAATAATAATAATAATAATAATAATAATAATAATAATAATAATAATAATTTGAATTAAATTTTTATATAATGCATAAGATAATGATAATGATAATGATAATGATAATAATGATAATGATAATAATAATAATAATAATAATGATTAATAATAATAATAATAATAATAATAATATAATATTAATAATAATGATAATGATAATGATAATGATAATGATAATGATAATGATAATGATAATGATAATGATAATGATAATGATAATAATAATAATAATAATAATAATAATAATAATAATAATAACAATAATAATAAGGATAATGATAAATGATAAGGATGAGAATGATAATGATAATGATAATTGATAAGAATAAGAGGTTCAATATTGATAATGATAAATGATAATGATAATGATAATGATAATGATAATAATAATAATAATAATAATAATAATAATAATAATAATAATAATAATAATAATAATAATAATAATAATAATAATAATAATAATAATAATAATAATAACAATGATTTATATTCAAAATATTCTAAGAAAACTTAATCTTAAACTTTAACAAGTTAACTTGCATTCCTTCAAAATAATTTAAATTGGTATCGCGCACCCTACGATACATTCACAATCACTTTAGTTTTACGCGCAATATCAAGTCAATTACTTAAGAATTGAATTTTGATTAAGCCATTTAAGAATTATGAAAAGACAAGAAAAATAAAAAAAGAAAATTTGAAATTTCAAAGTTCATCGTTACCCCAGAAAAAAAGGCTTAGTTTAACTGAATAGGAAAGAATAATCGAGCAGCTCTTCCTTTATAAAAGAGTAAGACCCCAAATTCTCAAACATTTTACTAAATGAGAAATCAGTATGAATAATTGGGAACTGATCATAAATATTGCAAAGTTATATATTGTTATTGCTATTACAATTTACATTTACAACAAAATATCATGAAAATTATTTACTATTTCTAAGTACTTACTACTAGTTACTAATTATCACCATTACAAGTGGACATTTACTTCACGGTATTCTTAAAAATTTTAAATTGTCCAAGTCATACAAACCAAGTTCATACAAACCATTCTTCCTTAGAACGATTATATATATATATATATATATATATATATATATATATATATATATATATATATATATTATATATATATATATATATAGATATATATATATATATATATATATATATATATATATATATACTATAATATATATATATATTTATATATATATATAATATAATATATATATATATATATATATATATATATATATATATATATTATATATATAATATATAATATATATATATATATATATATATATATAAGTATATATAATTATTATATATACATATATTATATATATAATATATATATATATATATATATATATATATATATAAATATATATATATAGATATATATATTACTATATATATATATATATAATATATATATATAGATATATATACATAGTTATATATATATATATATATAATACAAACACACACACTATATCTTATATATAAATAATATATATATATATATATATATATATATATATATATATATATATATATATAATAAGGGTGTATCGTTAATATTGCGAAAAAAATTCAGTAAGTCATTCCTTGCATAAATATAAGATAAATATGTGTCAATAAACATTTCACCGAAAAAGCCTCGTTTCCAAGATACAAAGGTGATGAAACTTATGTGGAACATATCTGATATATTCCATTGCCCGTCCGGCGTGCCACATCTCAACCTTTAATAAAAAACACAAATATACCGTAGGAAAGTTTACCTACCTGTTTATTTACTAGTTCCGTATCTCGTTTCATTTTATACATTATACTAGTTCCGTTGTCGCGTCAATTCTGTGTTCAAGTGTTGTCATATTTTTCAAATTGAAATTACACAAAATGGTGAAATGTGCGATAATTGCATTTTGTTTACGGTCGTACGAACGGTAATTCATTAGCAGTCATGCGTCTCTATGAAGAAATGTACCCTAATCGTGTCATCCCGCATCATACTATGTTTGCACGTCTTCATCAACGTCTTAGAGAAACAGGAAGTTTTAAAAACTTACTAATGGAAACGAGCGACCTCGCACAGTATCAACTCCAGATGTCGAAGAACAGGTTCTCCAAGAACTTGAGGACAGTCCTACAACAAGTACCAAAAAGATTGCTGCAACACTACATGTAAGTCATTTGACAGTTTTCAGGGTATTGAAAAATCAACTTCTGTACCTTATCACATCCAACGAGTGCAGGCACCTGTACCAACAGATTTTCCTTCAAGAGTAGCTTTGTGTCGATGGATGCAACAGAAAATTGCAGACAATCCTCACCATTTAGCAGAAATATTGTTCACCTATGAGGCAAATTTTTCCAGAGACGCCATATCGAATTTCCACAACAATCACATATTGGCTGATGAGAACCCACATGCAATAGTTGAAAGCCGCCATCAACACCAGTTTTCATTGAATGTATGGGTCAGAATTGTTGGCGACCATTTGATAGGTCCATTTTTTTTACCAGCGAGGCTTACTGGAGACGTTTATCGCCAATTTCTTGAACATTACTTGCCTACACTACTGGAGACGTCCAATTACAATAAAGATCAGAAAAGAAAAGTATTTTCATGCAACGACGTGCGCTCCAGGTCGTTCAGTTTAGTTGCTCGTAACTATTTGAACACTGCATATCAACGCCGTTGATAGGTCGAGGAGGTACAGAATCTTGGCCTCCGCGATCTCCAGACCTAAATGCATTGGATTTCTTCTTGTGGGGTCACCTGAAACATTTGGTTTATACAGCAACAGTTGAAAGTCCCGAAGAATTAAGGGCTCGCATAATCGCATCTTGTGACACAATTCGGCACACACACGGTATATTTGAACGTGTCCGCCAATCAATGCGTCGCAGAATAGAGGCCTGTATTGCCGCCCCTGGAGTTGCTCATTTTCAACATTTGTTATAACCTTAGTGCACCATTGCTTCGTACTATTTTGATGTATATTTTCTCTGTGCAGTAAGTATTGTATCTTATATAATTAAATAAAATGAATGAATTTTTTATGTAGTTTTGAAATTTAGATACGTTATTGTGAACAGACAGTATAAATATGTCTCATCACTTGTATCTTGGAAACGAAGGCGTTTTTCGGTTGAAATGTTTATTGACACATCTTATATTTATTTTATGCAAGGAATATCATACTGAATTTTTTCGCAATAATAATGATACACCCTGTATATATATACCCGGGGCGCAAAAAATTTCTGGCGTTGTCTCTGATATATATATATATATATATATATATATATATTATATATATACATATATATATATAATATAATATATATATATATATATATATATATATATATATGTATATATGTATATGTATTGTATATATATAATATATAATATATATATTATATATATATATATTATATTATAATATATATATATAGGTATGTATATATATATATATAGTATATATGTATTAAGTATATATAATATATAATATATATATATATATATATATATATATATATTGTGTGTGTGTGTGTGTGTATGTATGTATGTGCGTATGTGTTAAACAAGCTAAATGACTGTATACTTTTCTTGTAATATTAAATCAAAATGTTTGCGAAAAAAGTTTTCAAAATGATCTTTAAAAACTTTTTGAGCATATTGAGGCAAAGCAAGAAGAAAAAAAAACGGCTTTTGCATGAGAAAGAATCATTAATGTCACTTTACAGTGAAAAATTATATGAAAAACGACTCTATGTCACCATCTACCCTCGGAAAAAAAATAAAAAAAATAAAAATAAAAAAATAAAAAGCCAGTCTCAGAGAGCAAATGTGCATTTTCAGATTTTGTTTTTCCTTAAAATGTGTTTTTTTTTTTTTCATTTCATTTTTTTAATTCACATAAAATGTAAATAATATTTCCGTAAGAAGTATTTGAGTAAAGATCTTTGGGACTAATGCAAAATGACGTTTTTTTTTTGTTCATTTTTTTTTGTTTTTTGTTTTTGTTTTTTTTTGTTTGGACGCAGAGTAATTTTCGTGTTTTTAACGTTGTATTTAATGTGAAATTATATACTTACAAGGATTTTTTTTTATTGTGTGTTAAAAATAATTTTTTGCTCTTGCTCAAACACCCACGAAATAATAATAATAATAATAATAATAATAATAATAATAATAATAATAATAATAATAATAATAATAATAATAATAATAATAATAATAATAATAATAATAATAATAAATAATAATAATAATAATAATAATATAATTATTATTATTATAATTCATAATAGCTGCAATAATAATAATAATATAATATAATAATAATTAATAATAATTAATAAATAATGATAATTATGATTATGATTATGATAATGATAATGATAATTGATAATGATAATGATATGATAATGATAATGATAATGATAATGATAATGATAAGAAAATGTAATGATAATAATAATAATAATATAAAATAATAATAAATAATAAATATAATAATAATAATATAATAATAATAATAATAATAATAATAATAATAAATAATAAATAATAATAATAATATAATAATATTAATAATAATAATAATAATAATAATAATAATATAATAATAATATATATTATAATTATAATATTATTATTATTATATTTAATTATTAATTATAATTATAATTATAATTATAATATAATAATAATAATAATAATAATAATAATAATAATAATAATAATATAATAATAATAATAATAATAATAATGAATAATAATAATTAATAATAATAATAATAAATAATATAATAATAATAATAATATAAAATAATAATAATAATAATAATAATAATATAATAATAATAATAATAAAGGTATAATTCATAACTCTGCTATAATAATAATAATAAAATATAATAATAATAATAATAATAAATAATAATAATAATAGATAATACTAATAATAATAATATTTATAATAATAATATAGATAGTAATGTTCTAAACGTATATTCGCAATAGTTTATAATTATAATAATACTCTAATTAATAAGTCATAATAATAATAATTAATAAAAATAATATTCAATAAAAATTTAAATAATAATTAATAATTAATAATAATAAATAATAATATAATATAATATATAATAAATAATAAATAATAATATTAATAATCAATTCAATCAAAACAATTTATCAAGACATGGAAAATACAAATTTTAGTCATTATAACAAAAGAGGACATAAATTTTATATTTATATTGGACAAATATTTTTACAATTCCAATACATTCAATTCATTAAATTAACCAAATTAATTTTCCCTGTTTATGTGAAATGAGGTCTACTTATTGCAACACAGTATTGTGTCCTTTGAAACCCGAAATACATTTAATAATAATGATTCAATGAAAATAATTCAAGAAAAATTCAAAATAATAATAATTTTATTAATTGTAATATAATTAATAATAATTATAATATAATAATAATTAATAATAATAATTTAATAAGATAATAATATAATAAATATCATATAATAATAATAAAATAAGAATAATGAATAATATAATAATATATAAATAATAATAATAGTACAATAAAAACAATAATTATAATTATAATAAAAATAATAATAATTAATAATAATAATAATAATAATAATATAATAATAATAATAATAATAATTAATAATAATAATAATAATGAATAATAAAATAATAATAATGATAATAATAATAATATAATAATAATAATAATAATATGCTACAAAAACATTAACATTATTAAACAATAATAATAATGGCAATAATAATAATAATTAATAATAATAATAATATTTAATAATAATAATAATAATAATAATAATAATAATAATAATAATAATAATAATAATTAATAATAATAAAATAAATTAGTAATAACACCACTACAAAAAGAATGATAATAATAATAATAACAATACCAATAAATAATAATAATAATAATAATAATAATAATAATAATATAATAATAATAAATCATAATAATAATAATAATAATAATAATAATAATAATAATAATTATTAATAAGTAAAATAAGCATTAACATTATTAACATTGATAATAATAATAATAATAATTAATAATAATAATAATAATAATAAATAATAATAGATAATAATAATTTAATAATAATTATAATAATAATAATATAATAATAAAAAATAATTAATAAAAATAATAATAATAATTAATAATAATATAATATTAATAATAATAATAATAATATAGTAATAATAATAATAATAATAATAATAATAAAATAATAATAATAATATAATAATAAATAATAATAACAATTAATAATAATAATATAATAATATAATAATAATAATATAAATAATAAATATAATAAATAATAATAATAAATTACGTTAATAATAATAACTTACAAAACAAAACAGTAGTTCTAGTAACTGACACTAATAATATTTAATAATAATACTATAATAATCACATTAACTACTACCACTACACTACTTACCACCACCACACTATATTAATAAATAATAATTTAATAGTAATAATATAAATAATAATAAATAAATATTAATTAATAATAATATAATTTAATAAAATAATTTAATTAATAATTAATATGAAATACAATAAATAGTACTAATAGTATTCCCTTAATAAGTTAATAATAATAATAATTAATAATATTAAAATTAATAATAATAATAAATAATAATAAATAATAATAATAATAATAATAATAATAATATTAATAATATAATAATAATAATAATAATAATAATAATAATAATAATAATATATAATAATAAAAATTTACTAATAATAATTATATATTAATAATTAAAATATTACAATCAAAGTCATAAAATAATAATAATAACAATAAAATTAATATTAATAAACCATTAATAATGATAATAATAATAGTAGTTATAACAAAATAATAATAATTAATAATAAATATTAATTAATAATAATAATAATAATAATAAAATAAATAATAATAATAATAATAATAATTAATAATAAATAATAATAATTAATATAATAATTAATAATAATAATAATAATAAAATAATTAATATATATAATAATAATAATAATTTAATTAATAATAATAATAATATAATTAATATAATAATAATAATAATTAATAATAATATAATAATAATAATAATAATATAATAATATAATATAATAATAATAATAATAAAATAATAATTACAACAATAATAATTACAATTCACAATCATAATTACAAACATTACGAAAGTTGGTCAAATAAATATCACCAATACATAAAAATAGTAATAGAATAATACAATAATATAATATATAATTAATATAATAATAATAATAATTAATAATAATAATAATATAATAATAATAATAAATAATAATAATAATAATAATAATAATAATAATAATTATAATAATAATAATAAAATAATAATTAATAATAAAAATAATAATAATAATAATAATAATATAATAAAATAATAATAATAATAATAATAATAATTAATAATATAATAATCAATAATAATAATTAATAATAATAATTAAATAATAATAATAATAATAATAATAATAATAATAATAATAATAATTAATAAATAATAATAATTAATAATTAATAATTAATATAATAATATAATAATATTTAATAATAATAGATAATAATAATAATAATAATAATAATAATAATAATAATAATAATAATAATAATAATAATAATAATAATAATAATAATAATAATATAATAATAATAATATAATAATAATAATTAATAATAATAATAATAAATTAAATAATAATAATAATTAATAATTAATTAATAATAAAATAATAATAATAATAATATAAATAATAATGTGTTAATAAAAATATTTCTGTGATAACAAAGTTCAACCCTTGAGTATAGTTATTTATTAAATATTTATTTTAGAAATTACGTTTTTTTTATTTTTGTAGGAAAAAGTTTTGGTAGAGTTTTCGGTTTTGATGTATTGTGGCATTGAGTTAAAGTTTAGCTGCTTTGTAGCTGACACTTTGAGTGGCTTTTTTTAAGTCTACAGAAGGGAGCGTTTATGTAAGTATTATTTCTTAGATTTATTTGATTTGCTTCGCGCCTTGCTTGATTTGAATGAAAATTTGCTAGCAAAAAGTCACATGCATTGTTATGGATAATTTTATGTATCTCTTTCAGGAGTGATATATTTAGCAAGTCTTTAAACTGCAATATCTTTAGGTTTTTGAATAATGGTTGAGTATGGCTGTAAAAGTCCCTTGTATTGCTAATGAATCGAATAAATCGCTTTTGGATTACAATTACAGGGTGGATTACCGAGTTACTTGTGGTACCGTAGATAGGAAGACAGTAAAGTAAGTGGGGGTGTATTAGTGCATAGTATATTTTTCTAAGAATGGAAAGAGGTACAATATTTTTTAATTTTATTAGCATATACATGTATCTCGACAGTCTGCTAACTAGGTTGTTAATATGATCTTTAAACGTCAGCTTTTCATCGATTGTTATTCCCAGTATTTTGGCGTTTGTAGCCCTATTCAGTTCTACATTAATAATAATAATATTTAAATCGTTAATGTGTTTGGTGTAAAAATGATGTGATTACACTGGTCAACAAATTTTGGGAAATTTTTCGTAACTGAAATAAAATTAGGTGAAACTATACGTATTTTTCATGCAGATTCCGAAAATGATTTTAGAATTCTTGTATCACGTATAGTTTTTGAGTTACAAGCTTCCAAAGTTAAGGTATAATACCTCCAAATATGCGTATGTTGTAACAAAGATATATTATTATTATTAAACTTGACTATAAAATTAATTAATTTTATAGTCAAATTTACAGAGTTATGATGTCACGAGTAATAAAACATGTATGTATAATGCATTACCACATAAAAATGATATATATTTACCTTAATTTTCCTGAATTTGTGCCACATTGAACTTTCGATAACTACTTTTTCTTTTATGTTCTGAAGTGTCTTCTCTTTTCAGAAACCAGCAGTAATCACTCATCATTGCTTCATCCCATCTGCCCTGATAACGTTTCTCCATTTGCTGTATATCTTGGTGGAATCTTTCACCTTGTTCATCGCTTACTGCCCCGAGATTTGGTGGAAAGAATGTCAGATGAGAATGTAAAAAATGTATTTTTAGTGACATTCTGCAGCCTAAGTTCTTGTAATTAACTAGCAACCTCTCTACTATACGATCGCTATTTTCAACTCGTTTGTTTCCAAGGAAGCCTGTAATAACGTCTTTGAAGGAATTCCATGCAGATAGTTCATCATGGTTTAATTTCTTGTCAAAAGCGGGGTCACGTTGTAGTTGTCGAATCTGCGGTCCGACGAAAACGCCCTCTTTCAATTTAGCGTTACTTAAGCCACGAAAAATGTCACATAAATATTTAAATCCATCTTCTTCCTTATCCATGGTCTTCACAAAATTCTTCATCAATCCAAGTTTAATATGTAATGGTGGTAAAATAACTCGCTTTGGATCTACAAGGGGCTTATACTTAACATTCTCTTTGCCCGGGGTAAATGTATCTCTTTCTCTCCATGTTTTTCGTACGTAATGTTGCTTAGTATCCCGGCTGTCCCATAAACACAAAAAAAAAAACAGTGTTTGGTGAATCCTCCCTGTAGACCAAGAAGGAGCCCAACAACTTTCAGATCACAACAGATAAGCCATGTGTGGTCATAATATTTAATAGCGTTCAATATTTCGGACATACTTTCATAGGTTTCCTTCATTCCAACAGCATGCACAACCCGAATTGAGGGAAACTTGTTTGAGTTATGCAATAAGACGGCTTTTAGGCTAGTTTTTGAAGAGTCTATGAATAAGCGCCATTCACCATCTAAATACGGAATATTGCTTGTATACTGTATTGTTTGCATAACTCCCCACCCCCCACTCCAAGCATTTCAGAGACCTATTTAAATGTCGCCATTATTACGTCTTTAAAAAGGTAATGATCAAGTATGTGCTTGTCATACTGTGAAGAAATGTGAAGATGGGGGAAAGTGATTGAAGTCAGGACGATCCAGTGTAAGGTCGATATTACGATAGAAAAAATGAAATACTCTCTGAAAACATGAAACTCGAAAAGTACGAAACAGAAGGCAACGGAATGTACCAAGATAAGCCAAACCTAATGCTCTTTTATATTTTGTAAATGAAAATATTACGATGTATGTAATGAAGAATGAAAGTGATTCATGTATTTGTTGATAAAATGCATTGTAAATTCACAATTTTAGTTTTAAGACATTGAAAAAGAAACAATATAAATTATTATTTTTTAAAAAATAACTGTATGGTAATATTTGTTTACCGCTAAATTAAACCAAGAAAAAAAATTAGATTATTCATATACACAATCCATATTTCGTTTTGTTAATACACCAGTTTAGTGTGCGTTTTACTTACACTTTTCAGCTAACTTGTGGATGAGGAAATAATATAATGAAAGGCGGAGCCTTAGCGGAGCTTGAACAGAGAGTTATGTAGTATTTTATTCCAGAGCTTAAGTTGAGGATTGTGGAACGCTCCCGAGCTTAACTTAAGGCTTGTGGAGTGCTCAGGAGCATTGGTGGAGCAAGAGCTAAGGCCGAGTACTCCGAAGTCGGAGCCAACCCAACACTATATATATATATATATATATATTATATTTATATATATATTATCGATAATGTACAAATTGAATATATATATAATATATATAGTATATATATATATATATATATTATATATATATAAATAATGTATAGATAATACGATATATGTCTTATTTAATATATATTATAATATATATATATCATATATAAGTAGTAGGAAGATGTATTTCCTCGTGTTCGGTCCAGGTTCACCCCACAGGTGCCAGGGAACCTACCTGAGGATTTTTTGGCACCGTAATTTTGGATATACTCCTTTCCTTCATGGGTGTTTTTTTGTGCTTTTTTTTTTTTTTTTTTTTTTTTATTTTTTAGATTTTATTTATTTATTTTTTTTTTTTATTTTTTAGATTTTATTTATTTTATTTTTTTTTTTATTTTATTTATTTTTTTTTTTCGCGGATTTCCCCCCCCCCTTAAGGGTGGGGGGGCGTTTCGGAGTTCACCAACGCGTTTTCGCTTAACCGCAAGGCCCCGCCGAACCGCGCCGAACCGCGCAGCACCGCACCGCACCGCACCGCACTGCACCAAGCCGGACCGTTTTTTTCGCTGTTTCGCATCCTCGTTTTTCTATAACTCATGAATGTATTTTAATATCCACGAATGCATCCATAGACACATACACTCACCCTTATACACACACACACCCTCATCATCCCAGTCCTTCCCTCCTACCCCGTTTCATTCACCGTATCTCTATACCCATTCCATTCACCGTGACTGCTTTATCTGTCTGTGCTCTCCAAGGAGGTATTCCCAATCCCCTATACCATAGTTTTCATTGAATCTATTTTCAAATTTGCCTTTCACTATATATATATATATATATATATATATATATATATATATATATATATATATATATATATATATATATATATATATATATATTTTTTTTTTTTTTTTTATAATTTATATTTAATTATTTTATATATTTATATAGTTGCTCTTGTACTCTTCTGGAAGGTTTCACAGGTATCCTGAACCCATTGGGCCTTCTTTAAGGAATGGTCGCCACATGTCATTTTATACTACTACTTAGTCATGTATATGTACCATGCGTTTGCGCATACATGTATATGCATCATGCGCATGCGCATAACATCTTCTATCTTCTGATGCGAATCATCCCACCCACAAGAATGAACAAAGGAATTGTGGGAATTTAAAAAATGTGACCTATACCAGTCACTAACCGAACTGGAACTCGACCCGTAGCCTCTTAAGGAAGTGTATAGGACTTAACTAATTGGGCTCCGTCTGAATGCCCTTTAATATATAAACAAATGTTACTTATATATAAATCATTTTTATGCATACAAAAATTTTGGAAATAGCTATTTCCATATTAAAAGTTTAGAAAAAGCGCATCTCGATTTTGCATTTTATATATATGCAATTTAAATATATTATATTATTTATCATATAATATATTATAATACTGTATATATATATATATATATATATATATATATATATATATATATATATATACTAATATATATTATATTATATATTATATTAACGAGAGAGAGAGAGAGTAAAATCGGCTATCATTCCATCAGACACACATAATATAAAATACTAACACTCAACATACACACAACACACACCTTTTACAGCTTAACTTTACACACACACACACACCCCTAGGCTACTTTATACACACACCACATACACCCACCCGATAGGACACTTACACTCACATCCTGCACCCTAACACACACACATTGCCTATGACACACTCAAACCCACCCTATATACACACACCCACCCTTACCGACCCTGCCATGGATACATACACCAACCCTAGCTCACACCTACACCCACGTCTACACACACTATGACACTTATGCACACACGCACACCCGCTAGGCTATTTATACACACACACACACATACGCTAGGCTTTTTATACACACATACACCTACCCATAGGCACTTACGCTCACACCTATACCTACACACACAAGCACACATACCTAGACACATACATCCACCCTTGATACATATACCAGCCGTAGCTCACACCTACACCTACACACACCAAAAAAACACAAAAACCACCTCTCTTAAGATATAATATATATATATATCTATTATATTAATTATATATATATATATATATATATATATATATATATATATATATATATATATATATACACCTTTTACTTAAAATAAAAATGAGTCATGTATCAGGGAACGGTATCCAGAGGAGCGTTTGGGGGTAAAGCTCCATCAGCGACTAATTCACAATTGATGAGTCGAGTACTGAGCATGAGTCTCACACTCTAAAAACCAGAAAATAGCTGACCAATAACATTTAAATTAGAAATCTATTTAAAACGAGTTTGCCAATATTAACTCCATGGAAAAAGAAATCGAGGAAGAGAAAGGAAGCGAAAAAAGTTCCAGAGTGACTGTATATAATCATTTTACTTTTACTACAAACTGTACGATAATTATTTAAAACTATTAATCATTACATACCTTAAACGCAGTAAATACAGTAATCAATAGAGGTGTTACTACACCTAAGGGATTAGGCGCTGCTTTTTGCTTTATGCTTTACGCTATTAACTCATCTTTTACTGTGCTTTAACTCATATGTTTTACTGCTTTACTCATATGTTTTATTAACATCACATACCTTAAAGCAGTTAAATCAGTAAATCATAGACGCGCTCGTTACATAGCACCAAGGGGAAATTAGTATTGCTTTTGTTTTTTACTGTCTTTACTGCTTTAACACTCAGTGTATTATGGCCGTGCCTTTAACATATGTTTTTACTGGCTATTAACTCAACTATATTTATTATACATTACATCCTTAAAGCAGTAAATCAAGTAAATCATGAGAGGGTGACCTAACACCAAGGAGGGATTAGTATGTTGTGTTACTGCTTTACTGCTTTAACTCTATGTTTTACTGCTTAAATCATTGTTTACAGCTTAAACTCGTAGTTTTACTGCTTTTAAGGTTTACTGCTATAACTCCATTGTTTTTACTGCTTTTTAACTCGTATGTTTTATGCTTTAACTCATATGCTTTTACTGCTTTAACTCAATATATTTTATTAACATTTGTTTTTTATTTATGTTTAATACTTTTTATTTTATTTTTATTATTTTATTTATTTTTATTATTATTTTTATTTTTTTATTTTTATTATTATTATCTTAGTTGTTATTTACTTCATGCCTATTGTTATTATTATTTAGAACACACACACATTCACTATGACACACACACACACACACACACACACACACTTACACTTATACACACATTCACTATGACACTTATACACACATTCACTATGACACTTACATTTCACCATAGACACCTGTACATTTACAACTTACACCACACACCACTTACTCACAACAAGATTTACCTTACACACGCAGATTTACTTACACTCACACATATTTACTTACACTCACACACAGATTTACTTACACACGCACACTCACTTACACATATAACGTATAATTTATTAAAACATTTTATGTTTTAATTAAACACGTACATTTATATTACTCATTCAAATATAACTAAAATTATTTTAAAGTTTCTTAAAACTTCTATAATAAATCAATCATTATCTTTGAACAAAGAATTTATTATTAACTGTTAATACTTTTTGTTTATAAATTTTATAACTATCAAGTTTTAAAATAACTTTTACTAAAATTTTATGAAATTTTATTAAAAACATAGATGTTACGTAAATATAGACAATAATCAGTAAATATGGTGTGGTTAGCCCAAAGCTAACCTCTACACAAGTAGCCACGCCTATAAAGTCTTCCCCAATGCTTACTGCTTTACATCTTTTTATAAGAAATCTGAGAGAACCTTCAAAATAACAAAATAAGTTCTTCTCTGCTAACATAACATGTATTTTTTTAAAATCTTTCTAAGTTCTTATTTTAAAATAAAATTATTCACATTACATGTTATATTTATTCGCTCCGATGTTAACTAAAAATACTTCAAAGTTTTTTAAATAATTCGGATTTCTTTATTATTATTATTACTTATTATTTTTTGTACATTGACAATCCATCACGAGAAAAACAACTCGCACTCCTTACAGATACGAAACTGACCTCCCTCTGTAAAATGTGTTGAAATAATACTTTAGGCCCTAAATTTAGGATAATCCTTTTTGTACCCCGGGCGATTTAGGCCTAATTCCAGGTCAGAAATATATTTCAAACTGACCTTTCTCTGTAAAATGTGGTCTAAATGTAGGCCTAAATTTAGGCCTAAATTTTAGGATAAGCCTTTTTGTATCCAGGGCTGATTTAAGCCTAATACCAGGTCAACTTAGTGTTATTTACTTCATAACTATTGTTATTATTATTATTTTTATAAATATATTTTCAAGCTGAAACATGGCTGGATCCTCAGGTTAAGATCCATTTAGCCAGGTAAGAAGGAAATGTTTTCCTCACTTGTGGATTGGTCCGAGTAATCCTTATCTCTATATGACCTCGTATGTGATTGGTCAAGAATTATTTTAACGTCTTTTGAAAATTAACTTTGTTCTTTTAAACTTGTATTTGAGCAGGTGTGCTTTATTATCTTTTTAGACCCAAACTCTTTTTAAAATCATAGTCATTTTAGCTGTTAAGCGGTGCACAAGTTATCTGTTTGTATTAAAAGTGTTTTACTTTTACTAAATATATATATATTTATAATAAATACTTACATTGAGGAATAATTATTATTTTCACTGAATAGATAATAATTAATTCACTAGATTTATAGTAGATTACCAAGTGAAGCAAAACGCAAGAGCGCCCGCAAGCGCGACCCGGTGCGGAACCGACGCATATGAACCCGCCGGCGTAATATTACTACGCGGTCGCGAAAATATGGCGCGTTTGTATTTTCAAAGTGGTAGAGGTACATCCTAGAGGGTTGATATCTTTTTGGACAACCGGGTCCCATTCAGTAGTGTATAATAATTAGTTTGTGTCTGTATCAAGGTATATTACGAACCTATATAACATGTGTTCAAGCTCCATTTAGTTTATTTTAAAGTCCTTGGTATATCAGTGTTCTTATTTACCAAACCAAGGGAGATATTCTCGAAGGTTGCCGAGTGCATACAACATCTGATATAGAAGAGGTATGAACTTACATACTTCGATGTAATTTTGAAGTATAATAATATGATACCAATACTGGAAATCCATAAAGAGAAATTACGGTTTGTACAATGAGGGGAAGTTTATTATGCATGTACACGTGATCTACTATAAATCTAGTGAATTAATTATTATCTATTCTAGTCGAAATATAATATTTATTCCTCAATGTTAAGTATTTTATTTATAAACCTATGATATGTTACACTTAGTAAATCAATAAAACACTTTTAATTACAAATCAGGATAATTGTGCACCGCTTACAGACAAAAATACATGATTTTAACTCGCGTTGGGGTCTAAAAGATAATTAAAGCACACCTGCCAAATACAAAGTTAAAGAACGCAAAGTTAATTTCAAAAAGACGTTACAAACATAATTCTCGACCCAATCACATACGATGTCA
>JABUQX010008597.1:0-20482 GCA_015478945.1 Trachelipus rathkii
GTATTATATATAGTATAGTTATGATCTAAAAAGTGTTGATATGTGAGCACATTTGTGACGTAAATATATATATTGGCTAGTAAAAGGGCTATAGAAGAATTGTTACGTAAGATAATACCTGTAACATCATCGGCTTGATATAATAGTTTACTCATTATTTATAGTTGTCGAATATGATGTTTGATGAAAATGTTAACTGGATATGTCGTGGACCGTGATCTACTGACTTACGACTACTATATTTTATATTGCTAGATTAGGAGGTTATAGTTTAAACTAATGTATGGGGGCAAATAGAATGGTTTATATTCTAGTGAATAAAAATTTGTGTAAAATTATATAATAAGCTTTATGCTATGGATTGACCTCAGATTTCATGTTAGATATGTATTAACAATGTCATTTCAGCGTTTTAGTTATGGAAATATAACTAGAAATGATTAATTTTTCGGTTAGAGTTCGCAGAACGTATAGTCGAGGTGGTGATAATATATACTGCTTCAAATAATCGAGACTAATTCCACTTGTCGAAGATATTATATAAAATAATAAATAAAAGACATGTGAGTGTTCTCGTTTAATTCTCGAAACGCGATCTCAGGAACAAAACACACTCTCTCTCTGGCTCAAGAGGTCCTGTAATCAATAAGGTATGACTTTCTTAGATAGTAAGCAGGGTATTAACTCAAATAGATATATATATATTAATTATTGATATTGATATAGTTATAATATGTCTTACGGGGCGGGTATCATCGAGTAAGTTGTAGGTAGGATGTTGAAGAGCGACCTGTTAGTGTGCAAGCGTCTGGATGTATAGTGGGCTGCTAGTTATGTGCTGAGTGGTATTAGTGTTGTATACCTGGGTGATTTGTATCTGTATCAGTTAGTAGTGGGAGTTAGATAGTATAGTGGTAGAGTTATGTTTAAGTTAGGGTATAGTTAGGATAGATGTAGTGAGTTGAATTAGATTAAGTAAGTAGGTAGTGTTTGGTTAAGGTAGTATATTCGGAGGGTAGATATTGAGTAGTAGTGGTAGTGGGAGTGGAAGCTGTGTCTGGTGGGTAGTGAGTGAGTTACTATGCCGGTATTAGAGTATGTGATACGGCAGTATTGTGAGATACCTATATTAATGAGTCATTATCGGCTCACCAGCCCTGTATAGCCTCTTCCCAATGAGGTGACCGGTAGACACTGACACCTGGGAAAGACAGAATTCAAGTGTGAAGTAAGATTATAGAATATGAGCTAAAGTCAATATAATGAAGGAGGTATCGCTGGACAGGCCTTGACTGCAGTGTTTTTACTCGGCCTTGTAGTTATGTCACTCCTAGGTGATCCTGTTGGAGTGAAGTAAGCCTCTGGTCGCATGTCGAGGAAATAACGCGCTCCACCGTCTATTATATTGTAGTGAGCGTGTCTAGGAACTCCGACGACAAGGACGGCCTATCACTTATATGGATGGATTGTCGCTCATAAGTGATTAAGGGTGTGCCATTTGTCGCCTGACTATCCATGGTGGGCCTATGGCAATTAGTTGGTTACCATTAATTCGCTCCTTTTGTGGTGTTATGTAGCAGCATAGCGGCACGTGGCAGTTGCACGTTCCTTTTTATGCATATATGTATTTCTCGGTTCTACTGTCGGCAGCGAAATGTAGCTTAGCGGCAGAATTACTGAACGTTACATAAGTCATACTAGGCTTTTGGGTCTCGTTCTCGTGTATGCCAAGCCTTGGGTATCGATGGTCCCAGTCAACACTCATGCAACTATACATTAGCTTAATCAGCAGTCCGATAGCTATATACATCCATTATCCTTTCGCAGCATGACAATCAATCGTCAACGTATACTTTTCTAATTGCTCTAGCTTACTTATGCTTTGCAGCTATCACATGGGTATATCAACTCTAGAACGTTCAATTCTCATCATTTCTATTACTAATTCGTCTGCGGAGCAGTAACACCTGCTGTTAAGGATTTGATCCATAGCTGTAAACACATTGTACTTGTAGATCTAATATACACTCTTTTGTTCCTAGATCGAATAGTCTGCTACTCTGCTTATATACAATATATAAGTACTTTACTATTAAACTCATAGAATAACCTCATATATTATATACATATATCTATAGATATGGTATATAGTATATATATTAGATAGTATTATATATATATTATGATTAATATTATATATGATATGATATATATTATACTATATATATATATATTATATAATTATATTAGTATTATATTTGAATGTAAGAGAATAGTATAGGTTGATAGTATATTATATATTTGATTATATATATATATACTATATATAGTATATATAGTATATGTATAATTTAAAGGTATGTTATAGTAATGTTAAAGTATTAGTTTAAGGTGAGACTAGTGAGGTTGTGGAAGTCATATGAGGTATATGATCGTAAAGTGGACAATGTGTGTCAGGATGGACGATCTAAGGGTTGATTATAGCTTTGAATAAGACTAAATTGATGAAGATGAGGAATGTAAGTGTATCTAGAGAGTGTGTGGTGTATATGTGAACGAAAGGGCGAATAATGATAAGTACGTTGAGATGGGGTGTTGGTGCATGTTGGAAGTGAGATATATTATGATATAGTATTTATATTATTATATATATAGATATATATGTAATATGAGTATAATAAAGATAAAGTTGGGTTAATTATTGACTGTATCAATTAGTTGCATAAGATAGAGATACTAGCTTTGAGGCTAGGCTAAAAGACTGGATTGGAGTTAAGGTACAAAATGAAGGTAAATATTAATTGATCAATTGATTTAAGAGAAGTAGGTAATATTAATGTAGTAGGGGCTAATAATAAGGTAGGAAAGAATAAGGTAATAATGTGGAGGATTTAGGAAGATGGAGAAGAGCTCTAGTAGATCTATTCAAATATATTATTAATGTATATAGCAGAGATAATCATACAGCCTTTAGTTAGTAAGTTCTGTGATCCAGAATGAATATAATGGTGATAGGTACTATTACAGAGGTAAGATGGGGTGGCGTACTAAAGTCTAAACGAATAGACGATCAAAAGTTCATAGAGTTAGTATATTAACTGAGCATCATGGTAATAAGGAAATATGAAGTATTGATAGTATTCAGGTAATAGTGAATGAGGTAGTGTATGGGTGAGTATCATATATACGTATAGTATCAAAGGTAAACTAAATAGCTGCCTTAGTGTTCTGGGTTCATGTTGAATAGAAGTAAAATTATTGATGAGTCTCAAGTAGAAGATGTGAGTGATTTAGTAGTATGGATCATACAAAGGATACATAATAATATCATATATTAGTTTTTCGAGAGTTACAAATTATAGCTATGAAGAAATCTAGTTAGTACATGTTATCAGATGAGGGTAGTATATATGGGTGATGTTATATTCCTAAATCACTAAGAGAATCAATCAACTCCTTTTATAGTTTCGATAATCAATGATAGGAAAATATGTTGAGGTGGATTCTAAGAGAATTGGACAAAAAGGTAATAGTATATATGTTTTGGTAGCTCACTTAGTATCAGTAGTATAGTATCAAAGATGTAAAATATTTAATAAGAGATGAGTGAATGCAGACGTACGGAATTAGTCTGGTGTGATGTAACTAGAAATTATAATATTAGTATGAAAATAAGACCGCTATACTATAAATATACTTATTAGTATATATATATAGTATATAATAGTAATACGAGAAAAACCGTATAGCGGTATATGGCGAAGTGTTACTAGGGAATATATATTTATTAGTATATATAGTATATATTATATTATATATTATATATAGTATTAGATATATATTATAGTATATATAAATAGTATATATATATGATATAGGTATATGTTATATATATATAGTTGATATTATATATAGTTTAATATATATTATATATATATTAAGTATAAATATAATATATAATTTATAGTTTTTATAGGTATTAGTTATTATGGTATTATTATAATAATATAGTATAGTATTATATATATTAATATATATATAAGTATTATATATATGATATTATAGATATGATATGATGGTATGCTTAATAGTATATATATGAGTATATAGTACGTGCGTGTGAAAGTGTATATGTTATGTATTATGTGTTAGATATTATATATTATAGTATATATAATATATATATATATATATATATATATAATAATATTAATAATTATACTGGTATAGTATATATTATATAATTATAGGTATATAATTAGGTATATATTATATATTATATATATATAATTATGGTGTGGTTTAGTGTATGTATGTTGTGTTAGTTGATATTGATGTGTGTAGATGTGTGGTATTTGTATGTGTATTAGGTTGTTTAGTTCATCAGATAATTTTTTTGACGCACTATAGTGGAAAAGATGTCTCCTGAAATTGTATAAAACGCATTATTATTATTCCTAATAATATCAATATATTCATTATTAGTATTATAGGCCAGTGTTAAGTAGTGAGTCACTCCTTGTAGTCTATATAGTACATATACTCACATATATATTTGTGATGTTTTATAGTTTT
The DNA here is from genome assembly GCA_015478945.1 of Trachelipus rathkii. Classification (NCBI taxonomy): domain Eukaryota; kingdom Metazoa; phylum Arthropoda; class Malacostraca; order Isopoda; family Trachelipodidae; genus Trachelipus; species Trachelipus rathkii. The sequence goes on from JABUQX010008597.1 coordinate 4,576, forward strand.
TTATTGTGTGATATGTAGTGAATCATAATATATAACTAGATTTATATGTGTAGGCTTAATTATTAACGTTCTGTTATAGTATATATATATATCATATATATATATATATACTATATATATTATATAAATTATATATATAGTAAATTTTCTCGTATAAATCAGAAATTAGGAGAGTGTTACTCCAGAGGTCATGGAGATCGAGTGAGTCTGGGGTTGATACGAGAGTTAACAGTTATAGCAAGCAAAAGTTATTAACGGGAGTCGTAGTGCCGCGAGTCAGAGTCGGAGTTCTGAGTAATTTATTCTCAAAGGGGTTTGTGATAAGATACGGGAAGATGACTACGGAGTCGGAGTCGGAAAAGGTTTTGAATATAGCGCTAGAGTTCCACAAACTACCTGTTATAATCATAAGGGCTGAAATATCATAATTATCTGTATAGATATTATAAAGTACGATATATACGCTAGTAAGACGCTCTAACATAGGCAGAATGACCGTGTTGGGCGATACCACTGAGGAATAGACTGAGATAATAGTATTCCAGATTGTCTAAAGAAAGTGAGAAAGTTGAGTAAAGTTTTTCAATAAGATCTTAAAGATATAGTAATTATATCGAATATTTAGGGGCTATATGGTATAGGAGATTAGTTATATAGAAAGTATCAGAGAGCGGTCATTTTACCATATTGTTTTTTCGGATAAATTAAGGGTATTGCCTAGCAATAAGGTGGTTGTTCGGTCATAGCTTCTACAACACTTGTTTTGTAATGGCGAAAAAGTGCTAGGAATTTATTTAAAGTAGTAGCATCTTACTATGTTGAATCCGTGGTCCGCAGGAGTGGGGTCAGCACAGAACTATACTCATAAGTTCGCAGACGAGAGAGAGAGAGAGAGAGAGAGAGAAGAGAGAGAGAAACTTGCTGGTAGGGAAAGAAGTGGCGAGAAGTACGAGGAGGGCGCAACGATGACGCGCTTCAGCATAAAGCAGTGATGAGTTTTTATGGGAACCCAAGAGCAGAAGAGCCAGAATACAGAGTATGATGGTGATAGTGAGGCAGGAGTAATGAGGCAGTAGGAATAAGCATGGAGAAGGGAGAGAAGAGAGAAGGGAAGAATAAGAAAATGCCAGAAAATCGAGTATAAGAAAAATACAAGTGTAGAGAGAAAGAGAATAAGAGGAATCTCAAAACGAGATTATTAGATAATTTTTTCGAGATTCAAGAGGAAGTAATATTGAAGACACAGCAACGGAACATCACACTCTAGTATGCGGAGTATAATAAATTAAAGAGTGGGATAAATGAGGATGTAATTTACAGAAGTGTGTTAGAAATGTGTTTTCTAGGTCAGAAGGAAAGAAAGATTTTGTCTAGTAAGATAAAACCATGGAGAGTCAGCGCACTTACGTTAATATGAAGCCCACTGTTCTTCAATTATACGAATGAGTATCCCTGCTAAGACGATTTTCTAGCTGAGGTGAAATAGTAGGTAGCGAAGGTAAAGCTGTATAGGAAGATACACGAGATTTTTTCCTACCCCCTCAGATACAAAGTAGAGGGTAAATCGATACGTCATGCTCCATCGCCATCAAGCGATTACAAGCGGCCTTAACCTTATTTCGAGTAGAATATATTAGATAAACTGAAGTCCTTACAGGAGTCAAATAAGCCATGTATCTCACACTCCAACTATAGTTATAGTGTAATGTAAAGTCTGACGTGACTAAAAATGCCTGCCCAATCGGTACCTGATCCATAATAAGTGTCAGAAAAACGATAATATATATATATGATATATTTGTTTTAATATATATTAGTTTATGAATATTATATAGGCTTATTAATTTCTATGTACAGTAGTATATATGTATTAAGTATATATACTGATATATTATAGTACTAGTATATATATATACTATAATTAGTATATTATATAGTACTATTATAATAGTTAGATATAGGTTTTATTATCATAGGTCATATATTATAGATATATAGAGAGGAGGATGTTATATGGAATGAATAGTTATAGGAGAGTAAGTAATGAGAGAGAGTAATAACTGAGAGAACATAGGAGATATTATTAGAGATAGGTAGTAAGAGAGGTAAGGATGATGTAGTAAGTAGATAGAAGAGAGAGTATAGATATGGGAGGGAGTACGCAATATATAGTTATAGTATTTAGATTGTTTATGTTTGTATGTCATAATTTTTAATTGGATAACACTTGTTTTCAATGAAATGTTTACTTTACCTATCAAATCAACCGTTTAATAAATATATAACTGATAGTACTTTACTCTACCAAAGAATCGATGTACTGACTGACAAAGAAAATCTAAAACCCTTCAGAAACGTCTCGATTCGTATTTTTCCTTTTTCGTTTCGTGTAATAATAAAATCACCAAAAAAACTTTAAAGTTTTTGTACATGAGTTGAGCTCAAATTTTGGATTTGTTTTATATAAAAGCAAATAAAATATGTTATATATAGAACAATGGCTTTAAACCAGGATGTCTCATCGAATTATGTCAAGAAAATTGATTAAACGTCTGAAAGATTATGAAATTGTATTATTCATTACACTCGTATATACAAATTATATTATACACATTTTCCTACATTATATTGTTCCAAAATTAGAAATGAAAACTCTTCTATAAAAATATACAGAAAACTTTAAATAAACTTGGTATTATAAAAATCTACCTTCTCAAAAGGTAGATTTTAATATTTGTAAGACAACGATATTGTTCCAAGGTTGGAAACTACAATTCGGCAATTAATATAAATTATATGACACCGTAACAATGTTAAAAAACTTCAATAAAATTAGGTTGCTATAGTAATATACAAGGAAAACTTGAAGGAGGCATTGGACAATGGAAAAGAAGAAGTTACAAATTTGGAAAAACCATGAATGGTTTGTGGTTTGCCGGAAAATCACAGAAATACATTTACAAGACTGGTCCAATGCAACACGATTAGAAGAGATGGTAGCAACAGAATAATGTGGAAGAGCAGAAGCATTAAAATGAGAAAAACTCGTCATTAAGTACGACACTTACAAAAAACTAAATTGAATCAATTGGAAAAAGTAAAAATATTAAATTTATTTTCGTCAAAGTGCATTTTATGATTAACTAACGAATGAGCCCGCAAGTTAGACCTCATGATACAAGGATCGGGGCCTCTCGCTCTCTAGGTATGGGGACGTGGGGTGAAATTGGTCTGAGCACCACTTCGTATCCCTCTAATTACGTCGCAGCCCTATGAGAGTAGAGGGTGAACTTAACAATTTAGGGGGAGGCTGGAGCGATGGAGCAGAGACAGAGAGGGAAGGAGACGCAATCGTACGTTATCTATATATATAATGCAACTTACGCTGTAAAGTATAGTGTAGAGTATTGTTGTGCTTTACTGAGATCGGTAGTGTCGTACTTTCGAGTTTTTTATTAGTTATGTAATTTAATTTATAATCCGGTTAAAGTCTTATAAGTGGACGCATGATCGAGAATATGAGTTTGGTTAATTCCTGATAAGTGAGCGAGAGCGTCGAATGAATTTTCTTTAAAAGTAAAAAAGTTAAGTTTCTGGGTGAAATGGTACTACACATAGTAAAAAAAAGAAGAAAAACTATTATTCAAAAAGAAAGATCCTGTAAAAATATTTAAGAATAGAGACGGATAAAACCAAATACATGTGACACAAAGTAATAATTTGTTATCGGACGTATACACCACACTAGTGTATGAAACTTAAGCGACTCTTCTTTGGATAGCTTCGTCCTCTCTAATCTGGCGTCACGCAATGGTTGTACCTTACAAGGAATACTCTCTGAACGCTTTCTGTAGTACAGTCGCGAAATCTGGGTTCTAAGAATTCGAATCTCTTCTAAATCTCTCACTCTCTCCAGGGAATCTCCGCTTTCACAATTCTCAATGTCATAGACCTCTTCTCTCGATTAGGAATACTAATATATATATTACTCTATTCAGTATTAGTATAACTAGTATTATGAAAATTGGTGATGTGTGAGTTAGGAAGGAGTGTGGTAAAAGAACACTTTCGAAAATACTGCTATATAATACAGTAGAAATTTTTAATAGTAATTAATGAAGAGTTATATATATATTAATGTATAATAATGATTATGATATTAGATAGGTAGACATATATATATAGATAGAATCGTACATATTTGGCAAATCTAAGAATGTTTTCATTTTTCAGGAACATAATATTTGATATAAATAGGCTTCATCGAATAATAAAAGGCTTTGAGACTTTATCAGTTCGTATTTATTATATATAATACGAAGCTATATAGAATAATATCTATTATGATACCAACTAATCATGATAGAAATATAATTCAATACGAGGAGATATGAAAAATGGATATACTTTACCTGAAAGATCGTAGATGGAACATAGAGAGAATCGACGGTGAATGGTACATTCAGGTTTTCACAGGAACCATGATAAGATAATTATATATGTGTGATAAAATATAATAATAAAGGAGCGTTATTAGAGTAGGTTTATTTTACTTTATCTATTATTTACTATATATAAAGGTAGATATAAAGACATTGAAGAGATTTTACTCATCCCGATCCTGGTGTATATACTACTATATATATTATATACATATAATAAATAATAATATATATTATATAATATATATCAGGGCGAAGCGTAGTGCTAATTTGAAGCAGGGCGGGAAAACTCCAGACGAGGCGTGTATGCCCAAAGGAATCCCTATTTATTCGACATTAATCGGGGAACATATATTACAGTTCTTTGAGTGGTATTAATATATTATGAGATAATAATATATATATTAAGGGTAATAAATATATATATATATATATTATATATAGTAAATAATAATTATATATATATATAGGCGTGAGTAATTTATTAGTATCGAATAAGAGCTATTATATCTATACATACGGATGACTGCAAGGACTGATAGAGATTAATGTACTGAGATAACTATAAATTACGTTTAGGATTAGTAGATATATGAGTGTGGATTATACAATCTATATACATTAGAATAATCAATAATCAGATGACGAAAGAAAGTGAGAGAGGTAGAATAAGTAATAAGAAAATAACTATTGTATTTTACGTATATGTAGAATTATATTAATGTAGATATTTGCAACATTCTAGTAATGAAGAGTTAATAGGGAAGTAGATTATTTTAATGGGTCTAAGAGTAGATATGTTAAGGATACTAATTAATATATTAGTAAGTGATTGGTGTAGTTTAATAATAGATATTTATACAACTGAATAAGGATCAAATACATATATGTATTAACGATAGTTGAGACAGCTCGTGTTTATAAAGATTCATACATATGAGTGATCATTAGTGAGCGATTACCGGATTTAGAGATTAACTAAATTAAACGTAATTAAGATACATGAGCGTTTAATAACGTATCTTTCCTTTGATATTTAACTCAATGTAATGTAATGTGGATTATTATTGAAAAAGATATATATAGTAGGTGTAGGTAGTAGATTGACGACACATGAGTAATGCGGTTAGAATTCCAATGAACGGACCTTATTAGACACCGAGGTATATTTGCCTCTGGTACCTCATATATATATATAATATATATATATATACATATATATACCTAATAATATATATATATATATATGCGATAATAGTTTTCGTGTAGGGATCTGAACTTTAAGAAAATATATTTTAACATTCAAAGAATATAACCCCATTAAACGTGTATATATAGGTGTGTATAAAAACTTCAAACGCTTCCACGGTATTCTCCACCAATACCCCATAATTCATTACCACAATAAATGTAGTAGTTAATTGGATTTTAGTATATATAGTGAGTATTAGTATACATCTACCCAGTGTAAATGATATATATTTAATTTAATGATGAGCAATCAGATATAAAAGTACGAGTTATTAAAATAGTAGGTCTATATGTGGATGAAAGTAAACTAGGTACGATGTACATGAGTAGTAGTAGGTAAAATAGATTTCTAATTGGCATACAAGGTGCACCGTCTCACTATTACTCAAAACACACTATCTGAGAATAGTATATTGGCTTCCACAGGACGTCATTTGGCTTTCTTCTTAATTTTCTTGTTTAGTCCCCCGATACCTTGTAAAGGGACTAAGCCGTCGAGTGCTCTACTATGAAGCTTGTTATTTGGTACTCGGCGTTATGAATACATATAGAAAAGAAATTGGGCATTGCAGAATTGTATCATGTCTCCTGAGAAATCGCCTTTCTACCTCAAAACGAGTTTCTAAGTCTTCAGCATCTGTATCTCACGTTAATAGACTCTTCATACCAGTCAAACCGAAACGAAAAAACCTTTGATATGCTTCTACGTTGATCCAAAACTTCACTCTCTTTGTTTCAGAGGACAATCCTAAGGTTTGCTATTTAAAAATGATAAAATGAGGAAGGAACTTATTAGAGAAGGTGTGGTGTGAAGAAAAAGGGATAAATGAAAACTAAAGAAAGATTATTCAGCCTATTTTTCAGCTGAATACAGAAATTTTTTTTCTACATACAGAGGTAGACTGAGAAGAAAAGCGACTGATAAATATGGATAATGTGCCTACGAGAGTAGCTATTATAGCAGTTTAGTGTAATATACTCTTGTCTGCGTTTGAGTAAACAAGCGAATAACATTAGAGAGAGTATAAGAATTATATTCATAATACGCAACAAAACAATTTGTAAGCCATCTAGACAAATAATATATATATGCTGCCAGTATCAGCGATACATACACACTACAGATGAGAGAGCGAGCGTTAGTCCGACGAATCTACGAGCTTATCCATGAATAAAATAAGAAAAAGGTGATGCAGGCAATAATAACGAACTGCTTTTGCATTGTCACAGACGAAACAAATCCAATGCCAATCCCATATCAATTATTGACAAGTTCTAAGAACGAGAACTAATATTGTAGTTATTGAAGAAACACCCTGAAGGTGATAAATAACGCTCAGCAGGAGATTTTGAGCTGAGTGAGAGAGAGTGTGCAGCAGGGTTGCAATTTAGGCTCAACTGTCAGAGAGCTCATCCAAGATCATTTTGACACTCTTACCACAGGGTCTCTCAATAGTGATTTTTGCAACTGCAGGCTTGACCGTCTATGTGAGTAGAATCAACTGCAATCTATAGAAAGCCTTGCAAATTAAGCGTCTATCAAGGGGTGACGGTACCAAGTCACTTAATATATTAGCTGAGGGCACCAATAGTAACGCAAGATTGAAGGACGCCAATCATGAGTATAACTGTGTTGACCACCACTCTTTCTACGGATTTCCGCAATGATGCTTATCTGCCATTAGGTTGTACAGGATTTCATGACTAGTTTTCTATTCGTGCGCGAATTCGAAATGGAGCTTTTACTCCAACAAATCTTGAACACTAACTAGACTTAGTGTTTTCCACCACTAGTCTATTCTCTCTATAATATACACATTTCGGCTCTCTATTGGTAAGCTGACCAAACACCGTGATATCTCTGAAGTCAATACGTCGTAATATCTGCTTCTCAAAGGCACTTCTCTTTTTTCCCATCCTCTATGCTCAGCCTGTTCCCTATGCTCTCTTCTGACTTTGATGGCTCATTTCGGGAGGGCCCGTGGCGTCGATTCTATTCACCGAACTAAAAGTTGGAATGGACTTTGCCTTTAACTGCTGAGATGCTTCGGCTTCTGCCACTGAAGTGGGAGCTGGAATCGTTGAGCTCAATCTTGAACTCTGGCCTTCTTCGACTAAATCTTACCTCTCATAATCATGGGTTCAGCTCGTCGCTGTCTAGGGATCTCGCGCTGGCCATACTCAGGCTAGAGACACAGCGCGTAATCGGGCAGTCAGGAAAAATCTTACTTCCTCCTTACTCTGACTTCGGGGCTATACACTACAAACTAGGCATAATAGGCTTTCACTCAGCCTCGAAATACGTTGCACGAGAAATAACACTTCTAATACAGAGAAAAACGATAGCAATAAAGCGTAGGGCGTTTCATCAAACGAAAGTGCAGCTAACATAGCTCTTAGCTTGATCTCCTATTAAACAAATCTGTTCACTGAGCCTCGTACGCCAATACACCATCTTTACTATATCAATTTCTGTATAATTATCAATATATAATAGCTTTTATATAGTTACCCCTCTATTATTACTGATATGTAATATTACTTTATACTAGATAATTCATCTGATAGAAAAATGGGACTTATATACTACGTCACCATATGTCTTGCTTATAAATTCATCAACATATAAAAGAGTCAATTCATCTCGGCCTCGTCATATTTTCCTCTAAACTCAAACCATGGACGATTCTGGCTTTACCCTACTATCCTCCATCTACACTTTCCTCTCAGGTGTGCTCATAGGTTTTACCTAGTGATTACATTTGAGTCAGTAGGTAACATACGGGGCTCCTTAGAGATTTCTAATGAACGTTTGGAAGGCTAGGGTTGGCCCGGATGGCATACCTACCAGTATCCAAGTTTTGAGGGAATGTGCGTTTAACGTGCTGACTACTCCGCACCCTTCGTCAAATCTATATATTACTCTATATCTCAATACTACGCACTTTTCCCTCAGTGTTGGAAGCAACGCTATATATATAATAATATATCTCTCTATATATATCTAATATAAATAATTATATATAATATTAAATAATTTATTATAACTATATGTCACTAAACCTATTCCTCGAATAAGAAATAATATACAATAACAACGGAAAAAGTACCTCCCGCTCTTTTATCTTAACACAACGTTTTCTTCCCTGCCTCAGATAAACGTCATATTACTTACACTACGTAACTCCACTAATAGAATTATATAGATATTAGCCCTCACTAACGATCATTGATATTATCTCTCCGCCAATATATTATTCTAAGATCTTTGAAACACTTTTGTATCTACTCAAAAACTTATATATATATATAATATAATACATACGATACTAATTACTTAGGATACGAGCATTCTCATGTAAGAATTAATTATCTACATTACTATTATCCCTAGATCTTACACCAGCTATTACCGCTCATTTTGCACGGCGTATATCTAATATAATAAGGTACCTACTGGCAGAAATATATATATTATATATACCTTATATAATATATATATTTATACCTAATATTAATAATAATATACGAAATTTATATTTTATATAAACTTTATTATATTATTAATCGGGGATTTGTCTACGTCATTACTATTATAGGAAATAATAACTATAACGGGTTATAGGTAGAATAAAACTTGAGCGTGGTTGGCTTGACTATGGTAACATAATATCACATAATATAAATATAAGCATATTTATGAAACATAGAGCATAAATTCATTATAGTAGTATAGCACGAGTCACATTATAGCTCTCTAAAAATGACATCTACCTATATCATATAATACTTATATATTTAGTAGGTTGTACTTATCAACTATCTCTTGCTTATACGTAATATATATATTATGTTACTATACTAGACATGTTATATCCTATATCTATCACTACCTTTTACTTGATCTATATACTACTAGCTTTCTGACTTCACCTTACCTTTCTTACTTAACCCTTTCCACTCACTCCTTCTTATCATGATCTTACATATTACTATTTCATCATTTATATCTCTCTTATCACTTCTTTCTTTATTCTTTTCCTAATAATCATAATAAATACTATAATAGGAGAAGACGTTATTATAATACACTTATATCTTATCTATCTCTTACCTCATATACTCCCCCCTCTCTTCCCCACCCCCCCTCCATGACTCTCTTACACGTTTTTCCTTCTATTCCCCCCCCCCTCTCTGTTCCCCGACGCCTCCTTCTTCTTTTCTCCTCCTCTCTTTTCTTCTCTTCTTCTCCTCCTTCCTGCTTCTCTCTTCCTATCTTTTCCCTCCTTCTTTCTTTCTTCCTCTTCCCTTTCAATGTCGCCAAAATATCGGGATGTGGTTGAATGGAGCGAACTTCTCTTTCTTCCTTTTCTGTCAATACTGGTGTTCCTCTCATTAACTTCAGATTTTATCTCTCTACTTATTCTTAACTTTTTTTCATCGTTAAATGATCTTACTTCTCACTGCAGCATCTAACTCTAATCCAACATCTTAATTGCCGACTCCCCAGATGAAACTCGACCTTACTCTTTCAACTCATCTGTTATTCTGCTCCTTCTTTTTACACTGTTCTACAGGAGGATTGCCATCTTCGTCTTAATCATTTTCGATTTTCATTCTCGCTGACTCTGCATAGAATTTCGATTGAGGGGTCGTCTCAACCTTGGATTCAAGAAACTTTTAAAAAAACTCAACTTCTACAAGATTCCCTCTAAAGACACACTCTAAACTTTCCTATTATATCTTCGAAACTGTTCCTCCCTCGTCAGTTCTCCTGTTGAATATAACATCCTGGCTTAACATAAAAAACTGTCTTTGGAGAAAAACCTCACATCCAACACGGTTGCAGGGTGGTTCAAAGAACAACTGGAGTTCTCTCTGTTTAGAACTGCGAAGAACTTTTTTTTATTTTCCTACTGTCTCAGTTATACTCCATGCTTAGTTACATGAGATTAAAAGCACCCCCCATTGCGGTATCCGCCCGTTGTATGGAGTCACTGCTTCTCTAAATGTCTTCTGGGGCTGCAATGGTTCTCAACAACAACGGCTTTTGGACAGGGTCGAGTCAAACAAAAAGGCCAGAAAGGCACTATAAACTGTCCTGTAAGCTTACTTTTTCCAGTCATGTTGACACCCTCACCGATTATGTTTTGCGGCGCCATGTTGGTATTTATCTCTTTTTCCTCTAACGTATTAGGTACGGAAGCGGCAGGTGCTCGAGGGAACTTACCCGCCACCCCGTCGCCCTACCACCAACGTCGAGCCACCCCTTTACGGACGCCCTCGTAGCACAAAGGTGCTGTGGTCTGCCACGGTTTCTGGTTGTGGATCTTGGGGGGGAGGGTGCAGGAGTAACTCACAAGGCTAAAGTTTCGCTTTACGAGTGCTACGCGACGGATGTTAGGAGAAGAGTTGGAGCGCTCCTTCTTTCCTGCCACCTCTGTTCTGCAGGTGGGAATTCGTCTTCCTCTTCTGCTGTTACCTGCTGAACTTTAATTCAAACACTTCACTTTAAAGCCTGCGTCGTTCTTATCTGCGTAATTTGCGCTAGCGGATGAAAAACTTTGGTGTGCTATACACACCCTCCCTGAAATAGGGCTTTTTGGGCCCGTGAGTGGATGGTCGACAACAAACAAAAAAAAAAAAATTGTACGCCAATGTCACGCAGCTCCATATTGCAATATATTCTTCATCAGCCTTATGTGGGGAACCTTATCAAAAGTTTATATTTGTATTATATATATATTTACATAATTTATATATATATATTGTATTATCGATATAATTTATATCATTTATATATATATTATTATACTACTATATATATATATATTTATTTTATAATATAATATATATTATATATATAGCAGAAGATAGAGAAGAGAGAGAGAGGGGCGGAAGATAGTAGCAGAAGTTAGCTTTTTTTTTTAAAATAAAATAAATTGGAAAGGAAAAAATAATTTTAAAAAAAACAGCAAAAAAAACCACGTCAAAGTTATTAAATTTCAATAATAATCTATAATGTATAAAATAATAAGAAATAATAATATAATAATAATAATAAAATAATAATAATAATAATTACTAATAATATAATAATAATTAATATATTTCCCTTTTTTTTTTATAATAGATTTTGGTTAGATGCATTGACTAAGGATGAAAGAATTTTTTGGCAATATTTTGTTAAGATTATTTTTCTCTTTTTGCTTGCTTTTATAAAATATATATCACTTTCTAGTAGGACTTTAATTGACCATTATTCTTTGTAAAAAGAGTAACATATCTTATTATTGTACATAATTCACTGGATTCTAAATAGGTAATGTTAGTTAATGTTATAATTTTTCTTTACTATTTTACATATATTTAGAAGTCTCGAATGCGAAGTGAAGAAATTTACGAAAGTAACATATGCTTTATAATATGAGAAACAAATTCGCTCAAATCGTTCTTCAGCGGCAAATCTATAGATGAGCTAGCCATGTTATATTAAAATCACTCATCGGAATAATACACAGCATTTTGGTCGCAATATTTGATTCGGCGTGGAATGTGAACTGTAATACCTGTTTTTAAGATAGAATACTTGGTTGGGAATTAGGAATTTCAGCTAATCGTGCTCTGCCATACCGATTGTATCCAGATAATAACACCATTTACAGAAATTTACATGGCCTTTTTGATATTACATTATATAAAATCTATTTTCTTCATTGTAATGATTTTTTTTATTATGGTTTTCAAGCGGCGAATGATAATCATATAATAATGATAATAAGCAACCCTATATGCTATCTAATATATATAATATATTTACATATCATATCATAAACTATACATAATATATATATATACAAGGTTATTATATAAGTATTTTAAAGTATATAATAATTATAACTATAATAGTTAGTTAAATAGTGGAATATATACATTCATCGAAATATTGAAAAAAAGAAAATTGATCTTTTTTGTAATTTTTAATCTGCGGCATAAGCCGGGCACATCTTGGATCTTCCTAGATCATTATATTGCTCCATCGCCGCAATTCAATATGATAAAAGTGCTTGACTGTAGTGGAAAAACGCTTCGCCACTGAAATATATTATTATATGATAATAATAAGTTATATAGGTACATATCATAAGGCTAATAGATATCTGCTGAATATTATCAAAATAAGCTTTGATAATATTATATCATATATTGTAAGTAGAGTTATCAGTTCCTATCCGAGCTCACTAACCATAAAGAATAGACTACCTATATTACTATATATATATTATAGTACTATATATCAATATATAATTATATATTAAATCCCTATAAACTAATAGTATCTCTTCTATATAATAAATAATATTAAATATATATATTATATATATAAATATATATATAATATAATCTATTTATATATATATGAATACATATAGTTTTATATCTAGCTTTGTACACTTCGTGTTTTATATCTTGATTATCATTATACACTCTGTGACTTTTTACAAAATAAAGTAACATAGTTGGCTGCTTGTTCTATGAACCTCGTACACCTAGTATGTATCAAAACTGCTTACGTCAGAAATAGGCAATAGGTTATTCTCCTTATAATAACATATGGCTCCCACAGGTGGTCTTAGCCTGCCCGAGCTGGTACTTTTCTTATACGAGGATTAAATTAAAATCGATATCAGCCAAAAGAAACAGGGAGCAGATCTAGCACTACCATTAGTAACTCTACTAGATCAGTATGTGTTATGTGACTTATTTTTAAATCATGTTTTGATGAAATAATGTTTTTGTTAGAACATGGTTTTTTATATAATGTAGATATGTCTGGCTCAGGATACTTAACGGCCAAATCGATATACCAAAAAAAATGTTTTTTTTTTTTTTTTTGGGGTTTTTTTTTAAACAACTTTTTATATTTTTTAACTAATATATTTTTTAAGTTTTTTTTTTTGGTACAGACTAACACATGGTGCTACAAGGGACCCGTAAATAGGAATACGATTTTTGGAAATATCCTTGTATAATAACATATTATTTAGTTCAGACGCTCACCAAACACTGTAAAAAACAAAAATAAAGAAAAAAACAAAAAAAAAAAAAAGAGAAACAAAAAAAAAAAAAAAAAAAAAAAAAAAAAAAAAAAACAATAGATCAATAGATATAAAGAGGCTTTTTTTTTTTTTTTTTTTAGATTATTTTTTTTTTTGGTTTGCAACGAAACTTAACCCCGGTTTCAATGACAATTCCCAATTTTCGTTGGAGTCCAAATACATACGTTCGTTCTAACGCAAGCGCCAAGAAACAACTAAAATCAACTTGACTACAGAACTATTGATATACAATGGCTTTCTTCCCACCAAATAATCTTTTTTCACATGGATTTCATAATATATCAATAGACATAATAGCACACAAGGTATCAATGGTAACTATTGGGGACGGTAGCGACTTATTTTTTATGATTTAAGGGGGGTTTCCCTAATTTTGGTGATCAGAAAGTAATCACTACAAGCAACAATAAAAGCCGACGTAACATTATAAAGTACAAAGTTAAACGCAATGGAAGCAGAGAGAGACATACAGTCATACACCATATCTCAAACGCACCATAATAATTTTTTTATTTACAATACGCTCGGGTGGGGGTGTTAATGTGCATTACTCAATACTATTATTGGAGGAAAATAATTTAGCTCTTAGGTTATAAAAAAATTGTAAGGAATATAATGTAGAATATTTAACTATTCCCCTCTCGCAGGTGGTCCGTCATTTTTGTAACGGGGATTTGTTTGTGCTAGTCCACACCGACTCCCGAAATGAGTAAGAAAACTTCCGCTTATATATATATATAATTATATATTATAATATATATATATATTAGCTATAAGTAATATATATACTATATATATTATAATAACTATACTATACTATATTATTTAATATCTTATATTATAATAGGCTTATTTCATTGACTTGCTTTATGGTAATTTAGAAATCGATATTTGACATTATGTTATTAATATCGTGAGGGATGATTGAGTGGTTTGTTTATATCATGTGCTTTTATTACAATAACATATTTTTTGCTTCAATATTATCTTTATGCTTGATATTTAAGTTCCGAATATCTGGGTTCCTAGCACCACTCCAGTATTATATGAAATGTCTCCTAAACCTAATCTTATTAATGTCATTTTTCTTACTTTTATCGATGAATACTGATAACCTGTCACGAGAATATAAAAACTTGCCCTTTACAAGACAAGCAGGAGAATTTATCATCATATACTGCACAAACAGACTTTTTATTTTAAAGGAAATACGGTTACACCATGATTTTTTTTCTTAATATTCTATAGTACCAGATTTATGACGACGAAAGATATCATCACTCACTAGGAGCAGTATATCATCTATACCGCACTCCGCGCATATATTTAATTATATTATTTTATTATTATATATTTTATATATATATATTTAATCTATATATATATCATATATATATTATATATATATATATATAATATATATATATATATATATAATAATATATATATATTATATATAGTATATATATATATAATATATCTTACATAATATAATTATATATATACTTGCTATAAAAAGTTTAAACACCATAGTTATATATACATATATATAATATGTATTCTTAAAGTATCTAATATAAATATACAATATAATATATATATCTATAGTTATATATATATATAATATATATTACGTTAATATTAGTTAAAAAAATTTATTTAAAAAAATATAGCCAAAATAAGTATATATTAATAATATTATTTATATTTTAAAAGATTTATTTTTTTTTATCTTAGCTGCCTTTTAAATATAATTCTTATGATCATTTAGTACATATTTATGTCATCTTTGTATAATTTACGTTTGTAATATCGAAGCATGTGCCTTTTATCAGCGTCTCCTTAAAGCCATTTTTTCCCTTCCCCCCCATTGCCATTTAAACAAGACAAAGCAGGTAAATTTAATGATTCCTGGGCAAAATTTTTTTACCCCAGGAAAAGGTCAATTTTTTTATAACGTTCTACAACAGAATATCATTACACACGGTGATGACGAAAGATTCATACTAACCAGGGCAAGTAAATCACTATTATTATATATTTATAATAATAATATATAATTTATATATATATACTAATAATAATATATATAAA
>JABUQX010008598.1:0-7500 GCA_015478945.1 Trachelipus rathkii
ATATTTTAAAAATAAGGTGATATAATGATTATTCAATATAAATTTTAAGTTCAAAGAATCAATTATGTGAACAGCATCGTTTTTTGCTCTATAAACGGAAATCCAATGGCCTGTTGAGGTGATGTGACCGAGGCCATGGTATTGAATATGAAGCAGGTATCCTTCTCCAACTTTACAGAGTTTATTTCGTTAATAGCGAACACCCCTAAAAAGCGAGTTTCATTTTTAAACACCGATTTTATTTCCTCTATTCATCTTTAATAATTCAAAATAACGTTGCGTACTCTGTCAATTTCAATGAGTTGAGGATGCTCAAGATAGACCACTACAGTGATGGGTGTTTGTAGACTTGATCCAAAAGAGAGACTTAATCCTAAGGTACCCTTTCTCAAAATGTTTAAATGATAGGCGTTACAAGCTGAAAGGTCAGCTGTGAGATCATAGGCATATAAATTACTATTCTTTGCGTATTCTTCAAGATTTAAGCCTGTCCCACTATCATTACATGATACAGTATTAGCTATTAAGTCGTAAAAAGGACGAGTACAGAGAGATAGGTCTCCGTTGTATAACATTTCATAATCACGTCCGTGAGGAAGTCCATTCACATGTAAACTGATACCCCTAAGTCCGAAAGGTGTGAATTTATAGGGTGATTTTTTATAATTCCCAGAGTAGGCGTCATGTTCCACAATCCCTATTATTACTTTCTGTGGTAAATTTCCGTTCACAATGTTAGGGATATTGATACTCGATAACCCTTGAGTGAAATTAAATATCTTGGTTTCAACTCTCTTAATAGGGTACTTTGCTGTAGTATTCAAAAGCGAATTTTCAATTTCCAAATGACGCTGTGGTGATAATTTCACTTTTCTGACATAGAGATAAGCCTCCAACAGTTTGAAAACAGGTTCTGGACATACAGCTGTAGCAGTAGGTTTACTTTTTATTTTAAGAGCAAATTTAGGATTTGAACGTGATAAAATGATTCTAGTATCTACAGATGGTAGAATGAGTCTTTCTTGAGAGAAGATATCGCCATTTAATCGACCGTAAAATTCATAAGTATTATTTATGACTCTAGCTGCTTTATCTATATGTGCAGCTTCATCTTTGAAACTATAAAAACCACATGATTGGAGATGAGACTGTTTAGCGTCGTCTGAATAATTTAACAAATGTTCTATATAGCTTCTATAAGGATAATTAGCCGCTGACGCCCCTAGTGAAGTTCCGTTAAGATAGACTTCAACCTGGTTGAAACATGTATACAGGAAATTTGATTCTGTATATACTATATGGTCATCACCCGTAGGAAGATCTGTACCGTCAGGTTTTGTGAATTTCGTTTTTACATATAAAAACACATTAGAGGGGTCTAGGTATTGATCAGAAGTACCTGGAATATTGAACTCTAGAGGAACATCTGTATTGGTAATTGAATGCAGAGGATTAATACTGATAAAGTTGGATTCGCTAACGCTAATCTGTGTAGGGTTCATGGAGAAGAGATCCAATTCACTCTTACAGCAATCAGGACTAGAAGGATGAAGGAAATGCATCTTGCATGTGCGAGTTCTGGTCGTATAATGAGCATTTTCATGAAAAACATTACTTATATACAGTAATACACACCTCGTATAAAAGTTATCAGTTAGTAATTAAATAGCAAATACATCAATACATTTTTTCTTTAGAGGTTTTTTCCGCTTAGTCTTTTTCTTTATGGCAATCTTCTTGGTGCCTCGCCCCTGGCCTGACATTTTACGCCTTATTTTACGCTTAACATCATCCAACATCTCATCTGAAACATCGGCGATACGTCTTTTTAATGCTGTACGAGGATTATTTCCTGCAGCAATATCTTGAATAGTATGCAAGCCTGTTCTTATAGCTTTTTTACCTATATATTCCCCACCTCTCCTGAGTAGAGGCCTTGCACTTCTCCATAGCTTGGCAAAAAATCCACCAAGGCCGTACCCCCTCTGCATTTTTGATCCTCTGAATACCCTTTCTTCTTCCATTATTACAGGAGTGTCTTTCTTATACTATCTTTACACTGTGAGAGTATGTTAATGAATGAAAAAAATATATCTGACTACACCTCTTATATATTCCATTATGCTGTAATTACTGCATATGTTTCTTTCTAATATGAACTTTGCATAACAATGCGCCGTATGTAAAGGGGAAAGGATTTCCTTCTACATCTTTTATATGCACGCGTACAGAGTCAAAATTTGATCTATTCAGAGGTAGATAATGAACATTAGGAAATGTTATAACTTTACTCTCTTTGGGAAAATATACTACTCTTAATAAAGGAGCTTTAGTATTACCTACATATTGATGATCAATTATATTTGTATATACATAAGCCATACCTGGATGATTGAGCATCTCGGATGGGGTACATGTATAATGCAGTACTCGATCTGCTTCATCTTTTTGTTCATGTGGAGTCATGCGGTATTCTCAACAGATAGTATAACCCTCTTCAACATAGTAGGGATATCATGAAGTATATCCAGCTCAGCATCACGTTTACGAATATGTTTACGCTGCCATGGTGATCGTTCGAGAAAAAACATGTCACGGTTTCGTAGGTTTACACTTACTTTTGAGCTTAAAGATATTATTACTTTATCTTCATAGGTACGCATTTCAGTTTTGTATACCAAGTCCTTACACATAATACTCATATCAAAGAGAACGTTTAAATGACTAAAAATAGCAGGCACCGATTTAAAATATGACCTCCGCAAAGTAAATTCTTCAATAAAGTATTCTTTTGTAGCAAATGTAGCCGTATTCACCTTTTTGGCAATTGTAGTCCTTTTCAGATAACGAGTACCTTCCACTTGTAATATAGTTTCAACACATTCTACACTACTTCTGTACACCACCATCCAGAATAGATTGTGAGGTAAATTTTCTATATCTGTATTTAATATCATTTCACATAATCCTACTTCGTATGCCTCTCTTTCAAGTTGTATAGGATTCATTAACACAGTTGTAAAATCCGAGAGTTTATTATCAGGATGTAAATCCAGGGAGGCTGAAGACGGGAGAGTTATATAAAAGTGATCTACACTCTCCATGATTATAATGACAACTGATTAATGATTCTTAACTTCACTTGCTTTTATATAAGTATTAAACTTAGCAGGGTATCCCCTCCACTTCACCAGATACTGTTTATTTTTCCCTTTTCCTCTCGTAGCTAATATTTTTTCAATTTTATATTCATGAGTTACAGGGTTGAACCTTACTTTTTGTATTTCTTGTTTATAGAACCCTCCTTTTATTTTTTCACCATCTAAATCTTCCAGGTAATATAGCTTTAAACTATCACGACGGAGTGGACGGATATTGTGCACTTTAAAAACTTCAGTAGTCCAACCGGATTCATATCCTTTTCTAAACCTTTCTTCTGTTCGAGATACTCTTACATAATCGTTTACCTTTATTCCTGAATTATCTTTTATTTTGTTTTCTTTTTCATGTAGATGGGTTCTACGGCCTCTAGTTTTTGACATTTCTAAAGGAGTTGACTTTATAGTTCTATGGTAAGATCTGTTATAAGAATAAGCCAGATCGTCCAGTATATCAATATATTTAAAGGTATTCATCTTAGTAAAATACCTATGCATGCGTTCTTTAATAGTACGTTGGACTCTTTCAACTATAGCCGCTTTGTTTACGGAAAATGTATTGTAATAGCTTATACCATACTCCCAGAGCAGCTCCTGAAACTCTCGCCCCTTGAATTCCATTCCTGAATCTGTCCAAAATGATTTAGGTGTTCTCCGCTCGTCCTCTATAATTTCAAGTACAGCATCGGCACTGTAGCTGATCTTTTATCTTTTATTGGCTTCAACCACAAGTATCTAGAGTATACGTCAATTGTAAAAAGTATATATTGAAAGCCTTCATTATAAGTGCTGTATTTAATCATTTCCGATAAATCTAACTGCCATATGCTATCGAGCTGCGTAGATATGGTTTTCCGTGTAGGAAATTTTTTTCTTACAGGTTTATGTAGAGTAAACGCCTCTTCACCCTCTAAATATGCTTTTAACTCTTTTTTCTCAATATTAGGATACCTTAAAGCAAACCTAGTGAAACCCCCAAAACTATTTGGCTCCCTCAGATTGAAGTAATACTTATCAACTACCTCCTTTGCCTCCATGTTGGCTACTGACCCACATGTAAACGCTATATATATATATATATATATATATATATATATATATATATATATATATATATATATATATATATATATATATATATATATATTTGGTACAAAAATGTGATATAAAGGTCGAAGGGTTAAAGAAAAAGGTTTAAAATAACATATTTATTTATACACAGACATTACAACTAAATAAATATATATATGATAATACATAATTACGATTTAATCCAACTAGGTTTATTATAAGGTGTTTTTCTTATTCGTCCTCTGGTAACACGTTTAAATTTATCTGATGCGTAAGAAGTGCCTGATGGACTTGAATCAGGTCTTGGCGTAATGGGGATATTATCTAAGTCTGCTAATCGTCGTGTATTTAAGATTAAACTTCTGGGAAAATTAATAGTCTGAAGTTCTTGTTTGATCTCATTCCATCCTTTTACAGGGCCTTTCTTCCAGTTACGGGAGAGATCAGCTATCAAATCCACAATATTTGACCCTTTAACTATTTCATCATCAATTACGATCTGTCCTGCTTCATTCAAAGATAATTGTTCTTTTAAAATATTATATAAAGCTATTCCTGATTTACGCACTCTAATAGGTAAGCTCTCCTCTAGGATATTTTTAAATATATCTTCATTTTTCACTTCAAGTTTTACTTCATTAGGTATATCTACATTATCGGTTAGCGGAATACGTAGGGATGGATGTAGGTGCAAGTCTTTAAGATCTATCAATTTTTGTATGGCCTCTTGGTATAAGATGCGTTTCTCATGGATGTTAATGTCTGAATTTAATATTCTGTACACTTCTTTCTCGTATTTGGTTATCTGTTCAACTTTAGGATCATATAAACTATGAGGTAGAGGTTGCTGAAAAGATAATGAATCGTTCACAATATAAGGATTCTGTTGGGGCAGCTGTTGTTGCTGATGTGAAAGAGGTTGTAATGTCAATGCATTGGGCTGTAATATCTGCGTATATGGGGGTTGTGAATGATGAAACTGTGATTGTGGATTTTGCGCAATATATTGAGATTGTGAATGATGAATCGGCTGAAATGAATTCTGTACAGATGCTGTATTATTATACTTCATTTTCTCATACTCATTATATGGAAGTACAGCAACCTTCTTCATTATGGTGCCAACCACTTAGTTATCAGTGGAGCTATAACGGAGAAGAGTAATGGTAGGAATACTCCTCCTCCTCTCTGTAGTAACTTCTTTTTATTTTTCAGATTTTTTATGTTGAGGGAGAGTTTTTTAATGATGTTTCTATAACGACGTAGCTTTACCTTCTGAGGTCTGTTTAAAGGAACATTTCCTTTTATAAGATTTAAACAGACTTCACATACACACTGGATGAATTTCTCATCTTCACTAATTAGTTTACGTTTTTCAGAAGGTCTTCAGCTTTTTAACATTTTTTTTATAAGAGTAATATTTGCAACTAGAGCAATCATTATTCCCAAAAAGGGGTTTAAAATTGTTAATAAAAACAGTTTTCTATCTTTAATAGGGAAGAATGTTGTACGGAGCAACACTCGGTGGCGTGTTTTTGGGGTGAATATTCACGACATCAAAATAACCGTGGGGGATAGAAGTAACCTCTTTATATACTTTTTAAGAAACTCTTCCTTTGAAAGGGGACATTTGAGTTGCCACATACATTAATTTGTAACTGCATGTCTCTTCTCTGCCAAACATAGTAAAAACTGTGTGTTTAAAGAATACACTTCGCAATATGCTTGCTTGATGAAAAATATTTGTGTTATGAAAAACCAGAGACATTCTAGATGGTGAGAATAAACTGTGACGCTTCTGCTATTTCCCAAATTCAATTGTGCATATAAATCATCTAATACAAAATTTTGTGGCATGTATATTGTCGCAACGATTAATATCGTATAATGCTTCATGAAATTGAATAACTCTTTATTCTATAAATTTTTCCTGATAAACATTATAACACCATATTATTTTTACAGGGGCTTGTTCAAAAATCTCCATTTCCTTTAAAATATTTAATAATAGAAAGGTTTTACCACAGCCTGTCGGTCCAGCTACAAGACATGTAGCCGGACTTCGGAACATAAATTTCTCCACATCCATACTCGTTAAGTGAATAATGAATAATGAGATTAATTAAAGCTGTAAAGCAGTAAAGTATATGTTTTTAATAAAATTTCGTACAATTTTATTAAAATAAAATAATAATAAAATAATAATAATAATAATAAATAAAAAGTATTAAAACAAAATAAAAATAGAAATAAAAATAAATAAAAAGTATTAAAACAAAAATAAATATATGAGTTAAAACAGTAAAGCAGAGAGTTAAAGCAGTAAAGCATATGAGTTAAAGCAGTAAAACAGTAAAACAAAAGCATACTAATCCCTTAGGTAACACCCCTATTGATTTACTGATTTACTGTTTTAAGGTATGTAATGTATATGAGTTAAAGCAGTAAAGCAGAGAGTTAAAGCAGTAAAGCAGATAGTTAAAGCAGTAAAGCAGATAGTTAAAGCAGTAAAGCAGAGAGTTAAAGCAGTAAAGCAGATAGTTAAAGCAGTAAAGCAGAGAGTTAAAGCAGTAAAACAGTAAAACAAAAGCATACTAATCCCTTAGGTGTTAGGTAATAACACCTCTATTGATTTACTGATTTACTGCTTTAAGGTATGTAAAGTATATGTTTTTAATAAAATTTCGTACAATTGTAGTAAAAATGAATGACTCATAGTATATTTGAAATGAAATTCTTTGAATAGTTTACATTGATATCATATTTTTCGTTCGCGCGGGAATATTGCGCATGCGGGCGCACTCGGCGGCGGTTACGCGGAAATATTGCGCCTGCGGGCGCACGCGGCGGCGGTTACGCGGAAATATTGCGCCTGCGGGCGCACGCGGCGGTTTCGCGACGGGGCTCACCTGCGACGTGGACTCTGAAACGTTTGCGGTCACTGTCTCAACTGTGTAACTCTTTAGATATATATTCTGTCATGGTATAAGTGTTAGAAAAATACTAACTCATAGTAGGAAGCATTCTAGCAGATTGTAATATACACCAATCGATTCCTCATACCTTATAACATGGGGGTAGACACCCATATTAGGGCTATTCTAGGCTCAGGGGAGGCTAGAAAAGGCTTGAAAAAAGTGGCACTCAGTTGGCACTATGTGGCACTCACTTGGCACTATGTGGCACTCACTTGGCACTCATTGGCACTCACTTGGCACTCATTGGCACTCACTTGGCACTCACTTGGCACTCACTTGGCACTCACCTGGCA
>JABUQX010008598.1:12500-27500 GCA_015478945.1 Trachelipus rathkii
ACACACACCACACACACACACTTAATACACACATTCAACTATGACACTTATACAAACATTCACTATGACACTTACATCACCCATAGATACTTGCACTTACATTTACACTTATTCACACGTCATGATATTTCGACCAACCCTTTGGTCTTCCATGGTTCAATTGCCCACGGTAATTTTTTATCCTTCCTTTAGAGACTTAGCCCTTTTTTGATGTCTTAACCCTGTTTGAACCTTGATATTTCAGCCTTGACCCTGCCATATACCATGGGTCAATTTTGACCCACGCTAACTTGATGGCTTTGATGGTTCCCAATCACCGTAAGAAGTACCTAGGGATGTTCTATTAGTGTTCTATGAGTATTAGATGAGTGCCAGGTGAGTGCCAGTGAAGTGCCAAGTGAAGTGCCAATGAGTTGCATGAGTTGCCAAGTGAGTGCCAATGAGTGCCAAGTGAGTGCCACATAGTGCCAAGTGAGTGCCACATAGTGCCAACTGAGTGCCACTTTTTTCAAGCCTTTTCTAGCCTCCCTGAGCCAGAATAGCCTAATATGGGTGTCTACCCATATGTTATAAGGTACCCCTAGGTTATAAGGTATGAGGAATCGATTGGTGTATATTACAATCTGCTAGAATGCTTCCTACTATGAGTTAGTATTTTTCTAACACTTATACCATGACAGAATATATATCTAAAGAGTTACACAGTTGAGACAGTGACCGCAAACGTTTCAGAGTCCACGTCGCAGGTGAGCCCCGTCGCGAACGCCGCGTGCGCCCGCAGGCGCATATTTCTGCGTAAACCGCGCCGCGTGCGCCCGCGGCGCAATATTTCCGGTAACCGCCGCCGCGTGCGCCCGCAGGCGCAATATTCCGCGCGAACAAAAAAATATGATATCAATGTAAACTATTCAAAGAATTTCATTTCAAATATACTATGAGTCATTCATTTTTACTACAATTGTACGAAATTTTATTAAAAACATATACCTTTACATACTTAAGCGTAAATCAGTAACTCAATAGAGGTGTTTTATTGCCAACTAAGGGATTAGTATGCTTTTGTTTTACTGTTTTACTGCTTTAACTCTCTGCTTTACTGCTTTAACTATCTGCTTTACTGCTTTAACTCTCTGCTTTACTGCTTTAACTATCTGCTTTACTGCTTTAACTATCTGCTTTACTGCTTTAACTCTCTGCTTTACTGCTTTAACTCATATACATTACATACCTTAAAGCAGTAAATCAGTAATCCAAATAGGGGTGTTCCTAAGGGAATTAGTACGCTTTTGTTTTTACTGTTTACTGCCTTTAACTATATGCTTTACTTGCTTTACTCTCTGCTTTACGTTTTACTCATATATTGTTATTTTGTTTTAATACTTTTTTATTTATTTTATTTCTATTTTTATTTTGTTTTTAATACTTTTTATTTATTATTATTTTATTATTATTATTTTATTATTATTTTTTTTTAATAAAATTGTACGAAATTTTATTAAAAACCTTTTTATATATACGAGTTTTAGGGGTAGTAAAATCGCATTTTTCATTTTAAAGCATTTATTACATAATTAGAAACTATAAAATCATTGACATACAAATTTTTAGCATCAAATATATTTACAAGTTTATTAAAACATACATTATTTAAAAAGCACATAATGAAATAAATACAATAGACTCCACACAAATTAGAATATAAGGGTTGAACAGGGTAAGACATAGTTTTTACACAACTTACATTATTATATTTTAAAAATAAGGTGATATAATGATTATTCAATATAAATTTTAAGTTCAAAGAATCAATTATGTGAACAGCATCGTTTTTTGCTCTATAAACGGAAATCCAATGGCCTGTTGAGGTGATGTGACGAGGCAATGTATTGAATATGAAGCAGGTATCCTTCTCCAACTTTACAGAGTTTATTTCGTTAATAGCGAACACTCCTAAAAAGCGAGTTTCATTTTTAAACACCGATTTTATTTCCTCTTCATTCATCTTTAATAATTCAAAAGTACGTTGCGTACTCTGTCAATTTCAATGAGTTGAGGATGCTCAAGATAGACCACTACAGTGATGGGTGTTTGTAGACTTGATCCAAAAGAGAGACTTAATCCTAAGGTACCCTTTCTCAAATGTTTAAATGATAGGCGTTACAAGCTGAAAGGTCACTTGAGATCATAGGCTATAAAATTACTATTCTTGCGTATTCTTACAAGATTTTAAGCCTGTCCCACTATCTTGCCATGATACAGTATTAGCTAATTAAGTCGTAAAAAGGACGGAGTACAGAGAGATAAGGTTCGCGTTGTATAGCATTTCATAATCACGTCCGTGAGGAGTATTCACCAATGTAAACTGATACCCTAGTCCGAAGGTGTGATATTTATAGGGTGATTTTTTATAATTCCCAGAGTAGGCGTCATGTTCCACAATCCCTATTATTACTTTCTGCGGTAAATTTCCGTTCACAATGTTAGGGATATTGATACTCGATAACCCTTGAGTGAAATTAAATATCTTGGTTTCAACTCTCTTAATAGGGTACTTTGCTGTAGTATTCAAAAGCGAATTTTCAATTTCCAAATGGCGCTGTGGTGATAATTTCACTTTTCTGACATAGAGATAAGCCTCCAACAGTTTGAAAACAGGTTCTGGACATACAGCTGTAGCAGTAGGTTTACTTTTTATTTTAAGAGCAAATTTAGGATTTGAACGTGATAAAATGATTCTAGTATCTACAGATGGTAGAATGAGTCTTTCCTGAGAGAAGATATCGCCATTTAATCGACCGTAAAATTCATAAGTATTATTTATGACTCTAGCTGCTTTATCTATATGTGCAGCTTCATCTTTGAAACTATAAAAACCACATGATTGGAGATGAGACTGTTTAGCGTCGTCTGAATAATTTAACAAATGCTCTATATAGCTTCTATAAGGATAATTAGCCGCTGACGCCCCTAGTGAAGTTCCGTTAAGATAGACTTCAACCTGGTTGAAACATGTATACAGGAAATTTGATTCTGTATATACTATATGGTCATCACCCGTAGGAAGATCTGTACCGTCAGGTTTTGTGAATTTCGTTTTTACATATAAAAACACATTAGAGGGGTCTAGGTATTGATCAGAAGTACCTGGAATATTGAACTCTAGAGGAACATCTGTATTGGTAATTGAATGCAGAGGATTAATACTGATAAAGTTGGATTCGCTAACGCTAATCTGTGTAGGGTTCATGGAGAAGAGATCCAATTCACTCTTACAGCAATCAGGACTAGAAGGATGAAGGAAATGCATCTTGCATGTGCGAGTTCTGGTCGTATAATGAGCATTTTCATGAAAAACATTACTCCTTACTTATATACACACATCGTAAAAAAGTTATCAGTTAGTAATTAAATAGCAAATACATCAATACATTTTTTCTTTAGAGGTTTTTTCCGCTTAGTCTTTTTCTTTATGGCAATCTTCTTGGTGCCTCGCCCCTGGCCTGACATTTTACGCCTTATTTTACGCTTAACATCATCCAACATCTCATCTGAAACATCGGCTATACGTCTTTTAAATGCTGTACGAGGATTATTTCCTGCAGCAATATCTTGAATAGTATGCAAGCCTGTTCTTATAGCTTTTTTACCTATATATTCCCCACCTCTCCTGAGTAGAGGCCTTGCACTTCTCCATAGCTTGGCAAAAAATCCACCAAGGCCGTACCCCCTCTGCATTTTTGATCCTCTGAATACCCTTTCTTCTTCCATTATTACAGGAGTGTCTTTCTTATACTATCTTTACACTGTGAGAGTATGTTAATGAATGAAAAAAATATATCTGACTACACCTCTTATATATTCCATTATGCTGTAATTACTGCATCTGTTTCTTTCTAATATGAACTTTGCATAACAATGCGCCGTATGTAAAGGGGAAAGGATTTCCTTCTACATCTTTTATATGCACGCGTACAGAGTCAAAATTTGATCTATTCAGAGGTAGATAATGAACATTAGGAAATGTTATAACTTTACTCTCTTTGGGAAAATATACTACTCTTAATAAAGGAGCTTTAGTATTACCTACATATTGATGATCAATTATATTTGTATATACATAAGCCATACCTGGATGATTGAGCATCTCGGATGGGGTACATGTATAATGCAGTACTCGATCTGCTTCATCTTTTTGTTCATGTGGAGTCATGCGGTTATTCTCCACAGATAGTATAACTCTCTTCAACATAGTAGGGATATCATGAAGTATATCCAGCTCAGCATCACGTTTACGAATATGTTTACGCTGCCATGGTGATCGTTCGAGAAAAAACATGTCACGGTTTCGTAGGTTTACACTTACTTTTGAGCTTAAAGATATTATTACTTTATCTTCATAGGTACGCATTTCAGTTTTGTACACCAAGTCCTTACACATAATACTCATATCAAAGAGAACGTTTAAATGACTAAAAATAGCAGGCACCGATTTAAAATATGACCTCCGCAAAGTAAATTCTTCAATAAAGTATTCTTTTGTAGCAAATGTAGCCGTATTCACCTTTTTGGCAATTGTAGTCCTTTTCAGATAACGAGTACCTTCCACTTGTAATATAGTTTCAACACATTCTACACTTCTGTACACTTTCATCCAGAATAGATTGTGAGGTAAATTTTCTATATCTGTATTTAATATCATTTCACATAATCCTACTTCGTATGCCTCTCTTTCAAGTTGTATAGGATTCATTAACACAGTTGTAAAATCCGAGAGTTTATTATCAGGATGTAAATCCAAGGAGGCTGAAGACGGGAGAGTTATATAAAAGTGATCTACACTCTCCATGATTATAATGACAACTGATTAATGATTCTTAACTTCACTTGCTTTTATATAAGTATTAAACTTAGCAGGGTATCCCCTCCACTTCACCAGATACTGTTTATTTTTCCCTTTTCCTCTCGTAGCTAATATTTTTTCAATTTTATATTCATGAGTTACAGGGTTGAACCTTACTTTTTGTATTTCCTGTTTATAAAATCCTCCTTTTATTTTTTCACCATCTAAATCTTCCAGGTAATATAGCTTTAAACTATCACGACGGAGTGGACGGATATTGTGCACTTTAAAAACTTCAGTAGTCCAACCGGATTCATATCCTTTTCTAAACCTTTCTTCTGTTCGAGAAACTCTTACATAATTCGTTTACCTTTATTCCTGAATTATCTTTTATTTTGTTTTCTTTTTCATGTAGATGGGTTCTACGGCCTCTAGTTTTTGACATTTCTAAAGGAGTTGACTTTATAGTTCTATGGTAAGATCTGTTATAAGAATAAGCCAGATCGTCCAGTATATCAATATATTTAAAGGTATTCATTTTAGTAAAGTACCTATGCATGCGTTCTTTAATAGTACGTTGGACTCTTTCAACTATAGCCGCTTTGTTTACGGAAAATGTATTGTAATAGCTTATACCATACTCCCAGAGCAGCTCCTGAAACTCTCGCCCCTTGAATTCCATTCCTGAATCTGTCCAAAATGATTTAGGTGTTCTCCGCTCGTCCTCTATAATTTCAAGTACTGCAGTGGCAACTGTAGCTGATCTTTTATCTTTTATTGGCTTCAACCACAAGTATCTAGAGTATACGTCAATTGTAAAAAGTATATATTGAAAGCCTTCATTATAAGTGCTGTATTTAATCATTTCCGATAAATCTAACTGCCATATGCTATCGAGCTGCGTAGATATGGTTTTCCGTGTAGGAAATTTTTTTCTTACAGGTTTATGTAGAGTAAACGCCTCTTCACCCTCTAAATATGCTTTTAACTCTTTTTTCTCAATATTAGGATACCTTAAAGCAAACCTAGTGAAACCCCCAAAACTATTTGGCTCCCTCAGATTGAAGTAATACTTATCAACTACCTCCTTTGCCTCCATGTTGGCTACTGACCCACATGTAAACGCTATATATATATATATATATATATATATATATATATATATATATATTATATATATATATATATATATATATTATATATATATATATATATATATATATATATTTGGTACAAAAATGTGATATAAAGGTCGAAGGGTTAAAGAAAAAGGTTTAAAATAACATATTTATTTATACACAGACATTACAACTAAATAAATATATATGATAATACATAATTACGATTTAATCCAACTAGGTTATTATAAGGTGCTTTTCTTATTCGTCCTCTGGTAACACGTTTAAATTTATCTGATGCGTAAGAAGTACCTGAGGGACTTGAATCAGGTCTAGGTGTCATGGGGATATTATCTAAGTCTGCTAATCGTCGTGTATTTAAGATTAAACTTCTGGGGAAATTAATAGTCTGAAGTTCTTGTTTGATCTCATTCCATCCTTTTACAGGGCCTTTCTTCCAGTTACGTGAGAGATCAGCTATCAAATCCACAATATTTGAACCTTTAACTATTTCATCATCAATTACGATCTGCCCTCCTTCATTCAAAGATAATTGTTCTTTTAAAATATTATATAAAGCTATTCCTGATTTACGCACTCTAATAGGTAAGCTCTCCTCTAGGATATTTTTAAATATATCTTCATTTTTCACTTCAAGTTTTACTTCATTAGGTATATCTACATTATCGGTTAGCGGAATACGTAGGGATGGATGTAGGTGCATGTCTTTAAGATCTATCAATTTTTGTATGGCATCTTGGTATAAGAGACGTTTCTCATGGATGTTAATGTCTGAATTTAATATTCTGTACACTTCTTTCTCGTATTTGGTTATCTGTTCAACTTTAGGATCATATAAACTATGAGGTAGAGGTTGCTGAAAAGATAATGAATCGTTCACAATATAAGGATTCTGTTGGTGCAGCTGTTGTTGCTGATGTGAAAGAGGTTGTAATGTCAATGCATTAGGCTGTAATATCTGCGTATATAGGGGCTGTGATTGTGGATTTTGCTGAGTGGGTGGCAATAACTGGCCATATTGAGATTGTGAATGATGAATCGGCTGAAATGAATTCTGTACAGATGCTGTATTATTATACTTCATTTTCTCATACTCATTATATGGAAGTACAGCAACCTTCTTCATTATGGGGACAACCACTTAGTTATCAGTGGAGCTATAACGGAGAAGAGTAATGGTAGGAATACTCCTCCTCCTCTCTGTAGTAACTTCTTTTTATTTTTCAGATTTTTTATGTTGAGGGAGAGTTTTTTAATGATGTTTCTATAACGACGTAGCTTTACCTTCTGAGGTCTGTTTAAAGGAACATTTCCTTTTATAAGATTTAAACAGACTTCACATACACACTGGATGAATTTCTCATCCTCACTAATTAGTTTACGTTTTTCAGATGGTTTCAGCTTTTTAAATTTTTTTTATAAGAGGTAAATACTTTGCAACTAGAGCACTCATTATTCAGGTATGTATACAGTTTCTATCTCATAGGGAAGAATGTTGGTACGGAGCAACACTCGGTGCGTGTTTTTGGGGTGAAGTTCACACATCAAATAACCGTGGGGGATAGAAGTAACCTCTTTATATACTTTTAAGAACTCTTTCCTTTGAAGGGGAAACATTTGAGTTGCCAATACATTAATTTGACTCATGTCTCTTCTCTGACCAAACAATAGTAAATACTGTGTGTTTAAAGAAACACTTCGCATATGCTTGCTTTGATGAAAAATATTCTGTGTTATGAAAAACACAGAGACATTTAGATGGTGAGAATAAACTGTGAACGCTTCTGCTATTTCCAAATTCAATTTGTGCATTAAATCATCTAATACAATAATTTTGTGGCCATGTATATTGTCCAACGATCTAATATCGTATATGCCTTCATGAAATTGAATAACATCTTTATATTCTTTAAATTTTTCCTGATAAACATTATAACACCATATTATTTTTACAGGGGCTTGTTCAAAAATCTCCATTTCCTTTAAAATATTTAATAATAGAAAGGTTTTACCACAGCCTGTCGGTCCAGCTACAAGACTGTAGCCGGACTTCGGAACGTAAATTTCTCCACATCCATACTCGTTAAGTGAATAATGAATAATGAGATTAATTAAAACTGTAAAGCAGTAAAGTATATGTTTTTAATAAAATTTCGTACAATTTTATTAAAATAAAATAATAATAAAATAATAATAAAATAATAATAAATAAAAAGTATTAAAACAAAATAAAAATAGAAATAAAAATAAATAAAAAGTATTAAAACAAAAATAAATATATGAGTTAAAACAGTAAAGCAGAGAGTTAAAGCAGTAAAGCATATAGTTAAAGCAGTAAACAGTAAAACAAAAGCGTACTAATCCCTTAGGTAACACCCCTATTGAATTTACTGATTTACTGTTTTAAGGTATGTAATGTTATATGAGTTAAGCAGTAAAGCAGAGAAGGTTAAAGCAGTAAAGCAGATAGTTAAAGCAGTTAAAAGCAGATAGTTAAAGCAGTAAAGCAGAGAGTTAAAGCAGTAAAGCAGATAGTTAAAGCAGTAAAGCAGAGAGTTAAAGCAGTAAAACAGTAAAACAAAAGCATACTAATCCCTTAGGTGTTAGGTAATAACACCTCTATTGATTTACTGATTTACTGCTTTAAGGTATGTAAAGTATATGTTTTTAATAAAATTTCGTACAATTGTAGTAAAAATGAATGACTCATAGTATATTTGAAATGAAATTCTTTGAATAGTTTACATTGATATCATATTTTTCGTTCGCGCGGGAATATTGCGCATGCGGGCGCACGCGGAGGCGGTTACGCGGAAATATTGGGCGCCTGCGGGGCGCACGCGGACGGCGTTTTCGCGGAATATTGCGCCTGAGCGGGCGCACGCGGCGGTTTCGCGACGGGGCTCCCTTGCGGACGTGGACTCTGAAACGTTTGCGGTCACTGTCTCAGTGTAACTCTTTAGATATATATTCTGTCATGGTATAAGTGTTAGAAAAAGACTAACTAACTCATAGTAGGAAGCATTCTAGCAGATTGTAATATACACCAATCGATTCCTCATACCTTATAACATGGGGGTAGACACCCATATTAGGGCTATTCGGGGCTCAGGGGAGGCTAGAAAAGGCTTGAAAAAAGTGGCACTCAGTTGGCACTATGTGCACTCACTTGGCACTATGTGGCACTCACTTGGCACTCATTGGCACTCACTTGGCACTCATGGGCACTCATTGGCACTCACTGGCACTCACCTGGCACTCACCTGGCACTCACTTGGCACTCATAGAACACTAATAGAACATCCCTAGGTATTCTTACGGTGATTGGGAACCATCAAGCCATCAAGTTAGCGTGGGTCAAAATTGACCCATGGTATATGGCAGGGTCAAGGCTGAAATATCATGGTCAAACAAGGTTAAGACATCAAAAAAGGGCTAAGTCTCTAAAGGAAGGACAAAAAATTACCGTGGGTCAAAATTGACCCATGAAGAACAAAAAATTATCGTGTGTTTGTACGTGGGGATAAGTGTAAATGTAAGTGCAAGTATCTATGGGGAGTGTAAGTGTCATAGTGAATTGTGTATAAGTGTCATAGTGAATGGGTGTATAAGTGTGTGTGTGTGTGTGTGTGTGTGTGTGTGTGTGTGTGTGTGTGTGTGTGTGTGTGTGTGTGTGTGTGTGTGTGTGTGTGTGTGTGTGTGTGTGTGGTGTGTTAGGTTTTGTTTAGGAAAGATCCATACATGCGTTCAAGTTAGGAACGAAATATGTGACGGGTGGGCCACGAGTGGCCAGAAAATTAGCGTGGGCCAAAATGACCCATGTATTGGCAAGGGTCAAGGCTAAATATCATGGTCAAGCAAGGTTAAGACATCAAAAAGGGCTAAGCACACAAAGGAGGACAATAAATGCCGTGGGTCAAAATTGCCATGAGGACAAAAAATTACCGTGTCAAAATTGACCCATGGTATCTCTGTCAAACTTTGGAGCAAAGGGGAAGGACAAAAAAGGTTAAGACATCAAAAAATAGGGCTAAGCCCCTAAAGGAAGATCAAAAATTACCGTGGGCAAAAATTGACCCATGATCGAAAAAATTAGGGGGCGTAAAATAGGGGGGGGCAATACGACAACGGTTGCTTACGCAACCGTTTGGCGCAACCCTTCTTCGAAGGGTTGCCAAAAATCAGGGTTGCCGAAAAAATTGGGGTTGCCAAAAAATCAGGGTTCCCAAAAAATACCGTGGGCCAAAAAGACCCATGGACCAAAGGGTTGGTCGAAAAGGTCAACGGCCTCAAAAAGGTGAGGCAAAAAAGGGTCAAGGTCCGCGTAAAAATCGAGCTCAAAAAAAGGTCACGGTCAGAAAAGGTCAAAAAAGGTCGCGGTCATTTTCGTGCAAAAACTGAGCCCTACTACTAACGTGCTTCGCCCATTCCTTCGTCTCTCTCCTTCTGTAAGATATAAAAATCACAAACATCTTGTTAAATCTATTTGCCAAACAAATAACTTTTCAATTGCAATATCAAAGTCCATCTATTTCAAATATTAATCTTTATTCTATCGATAAAACCTCATTATCAAAATATACTTTGAACCTTTGATCGAAAATGAAACATTTATAAAGGTAAAATTTCTCCACAAAATGTCAATTCCTTGTTACCGAATCATGCTTGTGGAGATAAGAATTTATATCCTCCTTTTAGCAAATAACTTCTATTCTTTTCAATTTCTTCAGGATATGGGATAAACTTTCGCGTTATATTATTTTTATTATTATTTATTATTATTATTATATTAATTCTTATTATTATATTATTATTATTTTATTATTATTATTATATTATTATTATTATTATTATTATTATTATTATTATTATTCAACGCATATTCGTATTTCAATTAAATATTTATTTTTATTATTATTGTTATTATTTTTATTATTATTTATTATTATTATTATTATTATTATTATTATTATTATTATTATTATTATTATTATTATTATTATTATTATTATTATTATTATTATTATTATTATTATTATTATTATTTTACTTACTTTTCGATTTTCTTATTTATTATTATAATTCATTCATTAAGTATTATTATTATTATTATTCTGATTATTATTATTATTATTATTATTATTATATTTATTATTATTATTATTTATTATTATTATTAATTATTATTATTTTTTATTATTTTATTATTATTATTATTATATTATTATTATTATTATGTATTATTATTATTATTATTTTCACTATTCAATGAATATTCGTGATTTGCTTAAATTTGTATTATTATTATTATTATTATTATTATTGTTATTATTATTATTATTATTATTATTATTATTATTATTATTATTATTATTATTATTATTATTATTATTATTATTATTATTATTATTATTATTATTATTATTCAACATTCGTGATTTACTTAAATTTTCGATATTATTATTAGTATTATTATCATTTTATTATTAATTTATTATATTATTATTATTATTAGACTTATTTCATTGTTTAATTCTTTCTATCTGTAATTATTATTATTATTATTATTAATTATTATTATTATATTATTATTATTATTATTTATTATTATTTTTATTTCAGTATTACAGATGTTATAATTATTATTATAATTCGTTTGTTGTTGTTAGTTATTATTATTATTAATTATTATTATTATTATTATTATTATTATTATTGATTAATTATTAATTATTATTATTTATTATTATTTTATTATTATTATTATTATTATTGGTCACATTTGTAATAGCTTTATTATAATTATTATTATTATTATTATTATTATTATTAATTATTATTATTATTATTATTATTATTATTATTATTATTTTATTATTATTATTATTATTATTATTATTATACTAATAATAATATTATTATATAATTTTTAATATATAATATATAAAACTACTATTATATATTATTATTATATTATTATTATTAATTATTATTATTATTATTA
Organism: Trachelipus rathkii; assembly: GCA_015478945.1. Classification (NCBI taxonomy): domain Eukaryota; kingdom Metazoa; phylum Arthropoda; class Malacostraca; order Isopoda; family Trachelipodidae; genus Trachelipus; species Trachelipus rathkii. The sequence continues at coordinate 24,484 of JABUQX010008598.1, forward strand.
TTATTATTATTATTATTATTATTATTATTATTATTAATTTTATTATTATTAATTATTATTATTAGTATTACTATTATCAGCATTTCCATCTCATTTTATTTTCAATATATTTTTAATTTTATTATTATTATTATTCATTATTATTATTATTATATTATTATTATTATTATTATTATTTTATTTTTATTTTTATTTATTTTTATTTTTATTTTTATTTTTATTTTTAATTTTTATTATTATTATATTATTATTATTTATTATTATTATTAACCTTAATATATTATTATTAAAATAATTTTATCGGTATTGTTATTGTTATTGTTATTATTAATATTAATATCAATATTAATATTAATATTAATATTAATATTAATATTAATATTAATATTAATATTAATATTATTATTATTATTATTATTATTATTATTATTATTATTATTATTATTATTAATTATTATTATTTTATTATTATTATTATTATTTTTATTTTATTATTATTTTATTATTATTATTATTATTATTATTATTATTATTATTATTATTATTATTATTATTATTATTATTATTATTATTATTATTATTATTATTATTATTATTATTTGGTATTGTTATTATAATTATTTGTTTTATATATTTTAGGTTCCTAAGTTTGTGTATTAAATTTGACATAAGGAAGAAGTTTTACCATACAACCTTTTTCGCCCATTTCAAAAAGCGGCGAAATATATATATATATATATATATATATATATATATATATATATATTATATTATAAATATTCTTATATATTATATAATATATACATATCCTACCCAATAATATATATATATATATATATATATATATATATATATATATATATATATATATATATATATATATATATATATATATATATATATATATATATAAATATCCTATTTTTTTTTATGACTCCGTCAGTTTTGATTTTTTTTTTTTTTTTTATATTTTTCTAGTATATGATCCTAACAGTCAATTTAAGGGGTGACGGACATGATTCAAAAATATATAGGACCAGTTACGTTTTACGACTCCGTCAGTTTTAAATTTTTTTTTTTTTTTTTTAACTAAAGGAATACCCAAGGGTAAACCGCAAAGATGGCAGGAGTCGGGGTCTCTCGGCCTTCCGGGGAACTACGGGGTAGGACTAATTCCCCCCCTCCGGGGAGGGTCTCCGGACCCCCCGCTCTTTGGTATTTGGGTGTCGCGGGGGTTCCTCCGCCCCTCCCCTACGGGGTATGGAAAACGTCCCCCCTCTGTCCCCCGTCGGCTCGAGCCCCCTAAAATTTTATTTTTTATTTTTTTTTATTTTTTTTTTTTATTATTTTTTTACATTTTTGTAATAAGCTTTACACGCTGATTCCAAATATGTAATTGGTTTTTCTGTAAGTGTCGTACTTTTCGAGATATTTCATTTATGAAAAATTTTTTTTTTTTTTTTTTTTTTTACATTTTTATAATAAGCTTTATACGCTGATTTCAAATATGTAATTGGTTTTTCTGTAAGTGTCGTACTTTTCGAGATATTTCATTTTTTTAAATTTTATTGATATAAATGAGATTTTTAAATAATTATTTAAAATATTTCGAACTTTTGAATCATGTCCATCACCACTGAAATTCATTGTTAGTATCATATACTAGCAATATGTTAAAAAAAAAACAAAAAAAAAATCAAAACTGACGGAGTCTTAAAACATAACAGGGCTATATATATATATATATATATATATATATATATATATATATATATATATATATATATATATATATATATATATATATATATATATATATATAATTTATATATATTTATTTTTATATATATATATATATATTATATATATATAATATATATATATATATATATATATTAATTCGGCTGTCGTTGAGTGTTTGTCTTAGGAACATTGGGAAACGAAAATGAGAAACAACAGAAGAAAGACAGAAGAAGTTTTCAGAAAAACAGCAAGAACTGAAATGGGAAAGGTAAAGAGAACTAATCTGAGTCCAACAATCTGATGAACAAGTTCTATCTGAATATTTCTATGATCAGGCTGGTTGCCTCTGATTGATATTCAAGTATAGAAAATTTTTTTACAAAAATTACTATTTTACTTCCAAAAACACTTTGGAATTACTTTAACTCCTTATTTCGATTCTTTTCAACAATTATAAACTATAGATATAATATCTTAACAAAATTTGTTGTGGAGTAACATAATTTTCTAGTTTGTTCTTTTTATTAAAACAATTTGGATTTTAATTCATAAGTTCTGCAATATATGAAATTTGGTTGAATTTGAATGGATATTTTCAGCGACGTTAGATAACAAGAAGATTACTCTTCGCATGGTTTTAGGGGCTGGGAACACCCTTGTACCATTAATTTCTTCCCATGAACCCCTGCCATAGGAAACTATGAAAGGTTGTGGCGACAGGCCTAGCAAGCCGGCAACGTAAAAAAAGAAGTCGCTCGAGTTACCAATGCTATGCCTCGGACACAGCGGAATCGAAGGTTAACGAACAAGCGTGATAAAGGACTACGGAAAATAGCACCATATATATATATTATATATATATATATATAATATAATATATATATATATAATATATAATATATATATATATATATTATATATATATATATATATATATATATATATATATATATATATATATATATATAATATATATATATATATATTTAAGCGTTGAACGACGTTTGAATGATCATGATGTATGAAAGTTCTTCATGTACAACTCAAGCAAGTCCTGTATGCGAAATAACTGTTTCATTCCTTTTTTTGTATTATCAAGGTCACCGAGGTGATTCTGTCACCAACGGCGTGCCATGGGGAGAGAGCCAGTTATGAAAAAGAGATCGGAGAGCCAACATCTTGACACTCTCTCGGTCCAAAAATTGATACTTTAATGGTAATCATATTTAAGGTATTTAAAAAGCAATTTATTTTTGAACAGTGAATTAACTTAA
>JABUQX010008598.1:32500-37500 GCA_015478945.1 Trachelipus rathkii
CCAGCAGGTGTTCCAACCACCCTCTTGTCGATTTAAATAAGTACTAAGTTTCAAAGCAGTGATATCGAAGCAGGAGATTAGAAAACTGTTCTGATATGCCTTCTTTTTCTGGGAAGGTGGATCGGACTAGTGGTAGAGCTTTCTGTACATTGTCTAACGGCGACGCTGTTGTCGATGGTTCGAATACTGGCGCGAGTGAAATTTTTATTTGTCTTATTATTGCAAATTTGTCGCAACAAGCATGTTGTGCACATTTCGGCGTTTCTTGACTTTGGTTGGTTGTTCCTGTAACCCAGGAACACCCAAGCAGAATGCCAGGTAGCCCCAGCAGGTGTTCCAACCACCCTCCTATCGATTTAAATAAGTACCGAGTTTAAAAGCAGTGATATCGAACCATTAGATTAGAAATCTGTTCTGAGATGCCTTCTTTTCTGGGAAGGCGGATATTAAATTAAATATTAAATTTCATTTTTATAAAAAAAAAAATTTATAACAATCCAGAGAATCTATAAAAACTATTTTCTAAATTGTTAAAATTCGTGACATCACCTTATTAGCATTATGCTATCCTTATTATGCTTATTATCATTTGAAATTGTGCTTTTCCACGTGGTATGGCTTGAGAGGTATGACGTATGATTCATCTATGACGCTGAGGATATTTATTGGCTATTTCAAAAAGATTTACCGCCTCTCCTCCCTGAAGATGTTATATTTATATATATATATATATATATATATATATATATATATATATATATATATATATATATATATATATATATATATATATATATATATTTATATATATATATTATAATAAAATATATATATATATATATATATATATATATATATATATATATATATATATATATATATATATATATAAATATATATATATATATATATATATATATATATATTCACGCAAAAGTAAATAATTATTTTATTCAGACTTTGTCTCCGGCTAAGGTTTCTGCACTATTTGATGACACTTCTTTACTGGTAATATATTTCACCTAAAATATTTCTTGAAAAAAATTTATACCCAAAATCTAACTCCGGCTCCGAAGCCAATGATAGGCTTTTTCTACCGTTTTAGAAAATTGTTCCTTTTCTTCTAGTAATAATTTTCAAATTAAAAATATTTTCGGAAAAAATTTCATACTCAGCTCGCTCCGACTCTGATCGGATCCGACTAAGGAATTTGCACTATTTGAAAATTATTCAGCACGTCACCTGACAGTATATTTTCTCTAAAAAATTATTTAATGAAAAAAAATCCGCACCAGGATCCGGCTCCGGCTCCGGTTCCGACTTCGGCTTCGGCTTCGGCTCCGACTAAGGATTCTGACTTATTTATAAAATTATTCAGCACGTCTTATAGCGTACATTCTGAAATAAAAATAGTTGTGAAAATTTCAGTTGTATGATTAATTTGAAATTCGTCTTTCAGATCCGGCTCCGGATCAACTAAGTTCTGTACTATTTGAAATTGTTCAGTAAGTCTTTTGACAATATATCAACTAAAAATATTTCTTGAAAAGAAATTCATACCCAGGATCGGCTCCAGATCCGACTGCGGCTTCGGCTGGTGTTCACCTTTTATGTACTGCACTATTTGAGATTGTTCAACTTTTCCAGCGTAAAAATTTCCCCTAAAAAAATTTTCTGAAGAGAATTTATACCCAGGATCTGGATCCGACTAAAGTTTCTGGACTATTTGATACTGTTCAGCACGTCCTCTGGCAATAAACTTTTCAAAAAAAATTTTTTTTGAAAAAATTTAATACTCCGGCTCCGGCTCCGGCTCCAGCTCCGGCTGCTCCGGCTCCAGCTCCGGCTCGGTTCCACTCCGACGTCGGCTTTGGCTCCGGATCCGACTAAAGTTTCGTACTAATTGAAAATTGTTCAACACGTCTTCTTCCATTAAATTTTCACCCTAAAAAATATTTCAACCCGGAAAAAATCATACCAGGATCCGGATCAGGTGGATTAACTCCGACTTCAACTGGCTCCGGATCTGGCTAAGGTTTCTGCACTATTTGAAATTGTTCAACACGTCTCCTGGCAATAAATTTTTAGCTAAAATATTTCTTGAAAAATTTATACCCAGGATCCAGCCTAAGGATCCGGCTCTAGATCCGACTTCGGCTCCGGATCCGACTAATGTTTTCACACTATTTTAAATTGTTCTTTGATCTTCTGACAATAATTTCTCAAAAATATTTCCCGAAAAATTCATAAGCAGGATCGACTAAGGATCGGCTCCGGGATACAGAATTCGGCTCCGGATACGAATTCGGCTCGGATTCCAACTAATGTTCTAAACTATTTGGTATTCCCAGCATGTCTTCTGGAGATAAATTTTCACCTAGAAAATATTTTCTGAAGAAAATTCATACCCAGGATCAGGCTCCGGATCCGACTTCAGCTGGTTTGGCTCGGATCCGACTAAAGTTTCTGCACTATTTGAAGATTGTTCGGCACGTCTTCTAACAATAAATTTTTTACAAAAAAACTATTTCGAAATTCATACCCAGGATCAAAACCAGGATACGGCCTCGGATGGGACTTCGGCTTCGTCGAATCCGACAAATGTTTCAACACTATTTTAACATTGCTCAGCATATCTTCTTGAAATAAATTTTTCACCTAAAAAAATATTTTCTGAAGAAAATTCATACCCAGGATCCGGATCCGGATCCGGCTCCGACTTCAGCTTTGGTTCCGGATCCAACTAAGGTTTCTGCACTATTAACATTGCTCAGCATATCTTCTTGAAATAAATTTTTCACCTAAAAAAATATTTCCCGAAAAATAGGATCGGCTCGGATCCGGCTCCGGATACAGCTCCGGATACGACTTCGGCTCCGGATCTGACTATATGAGCACTTCTTTTGGTAATATATTTTTACCTAAAAAATATTTTCTGAAGAAAATTCATACCAAGGATCCCCAGGATCCGGATCCGACTTCAGCTTCGGCTCTGGATTCGACTAAAGGTTTCTGCACTATTTGAATATTTCGGGCGTCTTCTGACAATAAATTTTTCACCAAAAAAATATTTCCAAAAAAAATTCATACCCAGGATCCGGCTCCGGATAAGGCTCCGGATACGTCTCCGGATACGACTTCGGCTTTGGCTCCGGATCCGACTAATATTTCTACACTATTTGAACATTGCTCAGCACGTCTTCTTGAAATAAATTTTTCAACTATAAAAATAACACAGAAAATTCGCCTGGGATCCGGATCGGATCGGATCCAGCTCAAACTTCAGCTTCGGTTCTGGATAAACTAAAGATTTCCACTATTTGAAAATTGTTCGGCACGTCTTCTGACCAATAAATTTTTCACCAAAAAATATTTCCCAAAAAAAATTCATTCCAGGATCCGGCTCCGGATACGGCTCGAGATCTGACCGGCTTCGGCTCCGGATCGACTGCGCTCTTCCCACTATTTGAACATTGCTCAGCGCCTATTCTTGAAATAAATTTTTCACCTAAAAAAATATTTTCTGAAGAAAATTCATACCCAGGATCCGGATCCGGATCCGGCTCTGACTTCAGCTTCGGTTCCGACTAAGGTTTCTGCAATATTTGAAAATTGTTCGGCGTCTTCTGACAATAAACTTTTCACAAAAAAATATTTTTCGAAAAAATTCATACCAGGATCCGGCTCCGGATAAGGCTCCTCCGGATCCGACTAATATTTCTAGACTATTTGAACATTGTTCAGCAAGTCTTCTTGAAATAAATTTTTAGCCTAAAAAAATATTTTCTGAAGAAAAAATTCGCCTTATGATCGGATCCGGCTCGACTTCAGCTTCGGTTCCGGATCAAATAAATTTCTGCTATTTGAAAATGTTCGGCGCTTCTTCTGACAGAAATTTTCTGCGCATGTACAAGAAAAAAATTCATACCCCGGATCAAATAGGATACAACCGGATACAGCTCCGGATACGACTTCGGCTTCGGCTTCGGCTCGGATCCGACTAATGTTTCACACTATTTGAACATTGCTCAGCACGTCTTCTTGAAATAAATTTTCACAAAAATATTTTCTGAAGAAAATTCGTACCAGGATCGGATCGGATCGAATCCGGCTCCGCTCCGGCTTTAGCTTCGGTTTTCGGATCCGACTAAGGTTCTGCACTATTTTATTGTTCGGCACGTCTTCTGATAATAAATTTTTCACCAAAAAATATTTCCCGAAAAAATTCATACCCAGGATCAGGCTCCGGATCCGGATCGGACTCTGGCTCAGATCCGACAATGTTCTAGACTATTTTGAACATTGTTCAGCACGTCTTCTTGAAATAAATTTTACCTCAAAAGAATTATTTTCTGAAAATTCATACCCATGATCGGATCCGGATCGGATCCAGCTCCGACTTCCTTCAGCCGGATTCGACTAAAGGTTTCTGCACTATTTGAAAAATGTTCGGCACGTCTTCTGACAATAATTTTTAAATATTTTTTGAAAAAAATTCATGCCCAGGATCCAGGCTCCGGATACGACTTTCAGATGACTTCGGCTGGCTTCGGCTCGGATCAAGCTAATGTTTCTACACTATTTGAACATTGCTTCAGCACGTCTTCTTGAAATAAATTTTTCACCTAAAAAATATTTTCTGAAGAAAATTCATACCCAGGATCCGGATACGGCTCCGGATACGACTTCGGCTTCGGTTCCGGATCCCTTAGGTTTCTGCACTATTTGAAAATTGTTCCCGGCGTCTTCTGACAAGAATTTTCACCAAAAAATATTTCCCGAAAAAAATTCATACCAGGATCCAGCTCCGGATCCGGCTCCGGATCCGGTTATGGCTTTGGCTTCTGCTCCGGATCCGACTAAGGTTTCTGCATTTGATAACTATTTCAGCGTCTTCTGGCAATAAATTTTCACTAAAAAAATATTTTTTGAAAAAATTTCATACTCTGGCTCCGGCTCAGCTCCGACTTTCCGACCCAGGATCAGGCTCCGGATCCAGC
>JABUQX010008598.1:42500-47720 GCA_015478945.1 Trachelipus rathkii
TATATATATATATATATATATATATATATATTATATATATATATATATATATATATATATATATATATATATATATATATATATATATATATATATATATATATATTTTATCTAAAATATATCAAAAAATATATAAAATAATATATATATATATATATATATATATATACTCTCTTATATATATGCTCACTATATATATATTTCCTCTGGAAAAAAGGGCAAACTCCCACATGAAATCTTTTTGAGTTGAAGAATTTAATTCAAAATCCGATCAATTAAAGATCGATCTGAATCGATACACAGCGTTTGAAAGTATTTAAATCGTAGGAAGTTGTGAAAATAGAAGAAGGAGATGTGTTCTAGAAACTTAACCAGTAGTGTAATGTAAGAATGAGTATAGCGGTTAGGTCTCGAGTCAGGAGTTGTAGAAAGAAATAGTCACCAGCTCTTCTTAGTGGGAGGTATGAGATTAGAGAGTTTGTAGGAACGGTGTCTGTTGTAAACTTGTAATAGTGATAATGTAGCGAGTGTGGTGAGTAGTATTCCGACAGTTTGACCGATACCAGCTTTTTCTCAAAAAGTATAAGAGATAGAGGTCTGAAACTTGGAATATAATCTATATATGGGATAAGGACAGTCCGTAATTGCACAAGTCATGGGATGTATGAGGGTCACCCCTAGGGGTGGACGCTTATGCCCTTTTGGCTTTCCAAACCCGAGATTGCGTTAAGCCTAACGAGAGTTGAGATCGAGCGTGATGACGTAATCTCGGCGCAGCCGAGATTACGTCAGCGCGCGAGCGCGCGCCATATTATTATTATTACGTCGAAGATTCGATTTCCGAAGGAAATCGAATCTGAGTCAAAACGATCTCTTTTGGGGATGTTGCTTTTTTACCTCCACCTTCGGATTCCTGCAGTGGCCGCGCCTTCTATCATCAGTTTCCGACGCCGACGTTGGAAGGCATGTCTGCCTCCGACTCGAACTTTATCGGTATCGTGCTAAAATTTGGAGGTGGTTAGATGATGGGGTAACCTCTGTGTATGCAGAAGTTACGTCCCATGGGTCTCCCCAAATGGGGACCCACCCCCTTCAAACGCTAAATATTGATGTGAGAAAGCTGAAATTTGGTGAGAAGATTCAGAGTTGAGTTTCTAGAAAGACATGGTATTGGAATTCAAGGAGTTGGCTCCGGCACCGGTGCTGGAAGCCACTGCGGTGCCGAGTTAATAAACAGTCGTATAACAACAATGTTGGTGTCTTTATAAGAGTTATTGAGGTCGTAGAGTTCGAATATGATGTTTATAAAGTCCATGTAGGGGTGTCAGGACCCCCATTAGGGGTTCCGACTGAAAAAAAGACACAGAGTGCAAAAACAAAGGAGGAATGAAAGAAGGATGAAAGATCGAAGAATGAGGAAGGTGGAAGAAGAATGAGGAAGGAGAAGGAGGCTGACAGCTGCACCGGTGCTGGCTCCGATGCGGTGCTGAAAGTTATTAAATATTTGTGTAATGAAACAATATTGGTGTCTTTATATATGTTATCGAGTCTGCCAGATTTCCGAAAATAATGGTTTATAACACAAATTTACGTTTTTACATACCCCTAAAGCAGTAAATCCTACTAAATCAAACCATTCATCCCCCATCAACCACCCTCCTGAGCAATCTGTGATCTATTGATCTATTGATTAAGGTCATATTTTTACTAAAATTGTAACGTTTTACATACCCTAAAGCAGTAAATCACTAAATCAAACCACCATCAGCCCATCCAGCCACCACTCTGACCATCTGTGATCATATTGATCTATTGATTAAAGATCCTTATTTTTTACTAAATTGTAACGTTTACATACCCTAAGCAGAAGTAATCACTAATCAAACCACCATCCAGCCCCATCCAGCCACCCTCCTGACCATCTGTGATCTATTGATCTATTGATTAAGGTCATATTTTTTACTAAAATTGTAACGTTTTACATACCCTAAACAATCATAATCAAACCACCATCAGCCCATCCAGCCACACCCTCTGACCATCTGTATCTTATTGTCTATTGATTAAGGTCACTTTTTGAGTATCATTTTTGGATAAACATAACATAAAATCAAGTTCTTTATACAAACATCAACCAATATATGTTGACGTAACAAAGTTTTCACATTAATAAAGCTTACTTAGTATCATCTGAACTATGAATATAACCCTCAACGAGAAACTTAGTCCATCTTAAACAGGAATAAACTGTTAATGTTAACAAAGTTCCACACTTAGCACCAGTAAAGTAACTAACATAACATCCAAAAAACATAAGCCATTCACACTTTATCAACCATATCTCCAACATAACAATGTTAATTTTACATTAACATAGTAATATTTAACAAAAAAAAAATTTAGCATAACCTTACCTAACCATCATAATACCTAACGGATAAAGACAAACAAAGTAAGTTTTACCTTCTGTAAAGCTAAACTATGAACATAACAGACTTAACACACAACAACCAGACGAATAAACAGCTATCATTAACAACTTAGCCATTAAAGCGAACATACGAGGGAAGTAAAACAAGTTTTCATATTTTATAACATATAATTTTCATTGAAAAGAGTGTTATATAAAAACATGTTTATTTTAAATATATTAATTCATCTAATCAGAGAACATAGGATTCAAGTTGGGTACGTTCTATATATCTCTCTAAAGATTCAATACCCTTTGAAAGAATGTAAGTATAAATATCTTCAGCAACACTAAACCATTTTTCGGCATATATCGATTCAACAGCACTCATTCTCTCATACAAGAGAGAAGTAAACTCATCCAAGCTGATAGTTATTAAAGCATTCCTGTATACAGCATTATACGGGAAACCACATGTTTCGGTGTAAATATCATAGATTACACCATGTGCTATATGTATTATGTCCTCAAGTATGTTAACATCGTTAAGATGTGATGTTAATTCGTTTTTTATTTTAAGCAACGCTGTAATATTTTCAGGTGTTCGAACTGTGAAACCTATACATGTGCGATAGAAGGTCACACAATCGACGGGTTTCCAATATTGGCGTACCTCAAGAGTTTTAATATTGTCACACGACGAGAACCACTTATGTTGTCTTCCCAGTTAGATATTTCACTAAACGCTGATCTCTCGGATAACAAACACTTATCCTCTACCCATGTAGCAGCGATGTCGATAATCTTGATGAACCCATCAGCACAAACGAATAAAGGTCTATTATTTGACCCTTTGGCAGAAATACAAGCAACGTAGCGACTACCATTTGGTTTACGCTTAAATATAAATGACACATCATTGGGAATAACGAAGCTCCTCGTGAAGATATCAGCAACAGATGTAGAGATGCGAGGAGATGTCATCGTGCCAGTACAGTGAAAAAATGGACTACTGACGGAAATCGTACGCGTAAACAACCCTTATAGGTAATGAGATTCTTTCTTTCAACCAATCAGAAGAAAGTAAACAAGAATACAACGCACGAACGAACCATATCAGTTCAAAAGGGTATATATTCTCGCTAGACAACAACAACAACAATAAACAGGTTCACTAAGGTAATATATGTATACAAAGGAGATCTATACAGCCGAGTAAAAGCTGAAAAAAAAAAAAAAAAAAAAAAAAAAAAAAAAAAAAAACAAAAAATAATAATAATAATAATCAATGTTCATCACATACATATAGTTTTTACATAGGCTTAAGATCTAAAAACGCTAAATCTTTACATTGAAAACCAATCATTTTCGTCGTTATATCTAATATATTTTTTCACTTCATCGATACCATCATTGAGTACATATGTTAAAAGTTCACGTTCAGACACTAAAATATGTTTACTCGATAGATCATTGTGGTAAGCACTTTCGTTCCATTGTTTTCTAAATAGATAGATGAGTTTCTGTACCTCTATAGAATTTAAGAAGCGTTCAATGATAGCCTCAGAATCATCAACCAGCGTTTTCTTGAATGAGCAATATTCCTGATACAACATGTAATGCGCAACAGTTACATAATCAGACAGCATTTCCGATTTCTTAGTTTGCGTTATTACCATCCTACAAACCTCCGACAGATATTTTATCGGTTTTAATCCAGAAATATAGATTCTACGAGCCGTAGGTTTAAATACGCCTGTGTCATTACACATCTTCCATACTCGAACCTCCAATCGGTGTTGTGAAATTATTCCCTTAGAAAAAGAGATAGTAAGATGACTAACTTTATGACATCCTCTTCTAGCAATAATCGTTTCCGGTGATTCTACTAAAACATTGGTAGAGTCAGAGTACTCCTTAACCCATTCTGCAGCATGACGACATATACAGAGTAGTTCATCTGTACTCATAAAAATACGTTTGTTACTGCGGTATACAGATTGATTAATACATGTGAAAAAATCAGAACCATCTGGGTTTCTTTTATATAAGATTGAAACCCCACACCCTGGGATCTTGATTACCCTTTGTATAATCTTTTGTATAGGGGTATATCTGTTAAGACGCTGCATATTGTTCACTTAATGAAAATAGAACACTTTTTAAACGGAGCACAACCTCCTAATGCTTTCAAGTCCACAACGATTATGACGTTAAAACAAGCATCATGAGAAAAGATATTATAAAATTAAGGATACAAACACAAGCCTAACAGGAAGGCTAAACCTGTTTTACATTCACTTTTAGGCCTTACGCTCCGTTCGTTTTATGTTTGTATTTCATGTTTCATTCAATGCTATCACATTGGGCAAACTAATAAACGCTAATTGGACCTAAGAACATAGCATATCTAACTTACGAATAAACAGTTTTCATTAACAAAGTTCGTTACTCATCTACGGTAAATAACTAACACCATTCTTAAAACTCAACCTACCCCGATCCCTTTCGAAACATTACGCAATACCTTCAAATCCCGAGGCTCACCCTGCATACTTATCATTAGGGATGCCTTTATCTTTATACAAAAGCTCTCCCAAAGGCGCTCACGCATCAACATAATCTCATTAGCCAAGAGTATCTAAAGCAACACCTCCTCCCGAGAGAAAACCCAATGGGATGCGCCCCCATGAAAGGGTGTGAATCCTGAGAGGGGGGATCACCTCGAAGGGGTGTAAGCTGGCATTACCCCTCCGAAGGAGGGGTAAGGCCTCAGCCCCTCGCCCCTTAACAAAGTGACCAATCTATCA
>JABUQX010008599.1:0-45000 GCA_015478945.1 Trachelipus rathkii
TAGCTTGATATCGAGAGGAGAACGAAATACGAGGTTTACCGACTTGTATGTACATAATGTAATTTGGCCAACAAGCCGGAGAGGGGTGAATAGGTCCAACAATCTGCTTGGGTATTTATTTGAATTCCGATAAGGAATGGAATGAAATTTCTTGGATTTTATACAAGGGTTTTTTGACTATCCACCACTGCGTTTTCTCAATAAAGGTAGTTTTTTTACTCTGTTTTAAATTTTTGGGTTTTTTGCCGCTATGCCCTCATGGTGTTGGAGCTGAGCGTAATGCGCATCAAACTGCCTAGTTCACTTCAATGTCACGACCCTTAACCAGGTTAAGAAGGTCAAACGGGACACAATATCACAAAGGTGTAGCAATTTATCGAAATCGTAAAAGATACAACATCTATCTTACCAGGTTGCTTTAATAGGTGTTGGCAGGTGTTGTAAAACGTTGGTTTTCATGAGTGTGGGTGAGTCAATCTCACGGTCAGCATGAGGACAACAGTTTTTAAAATGAGAGACACAATGTCCCAAACATAATTACTAGAGTAATAATATTTTGTTATTCCCACGCAAAGGAGTCTACGTACCTAAAAAGTAAGCCATGAGCTAGATGCATGTAGCATGTAGCCAGAAGCATGGTCAATGTCATAAAAGGGTCGAGAAGCTAGCGATACATAGTCAGAAGAGCAAATGGATGTACTATGTGTACAATTAATACGTGATATGAAGTCCAGAAGCTTAAGCCCAGCTGTGAGGTCACATTATCAACTTTACCTAACATATAAATTAAAGAAAACTGCATAAACTGTGGGTTCAGCCTAATATCCAAACAATATGAAGAGAGCAAGTAACTGGGTGTTACGTTGATCCTAGATTGATATGTCAATATATATGTACAAGTGCAATCAGCATGAATGCCTGAAAGTTTTAATGTAGACAATACGAATAGTAGTACCTTATAACATCTCACATCGAGTTATGCATGTGCCGTCATTTGGATGTTATAAAATTATGAAATATATTATTAATTTTATTATAATTTTAGTTGTTATTATGATTTTTATATTTATAGATATTAATATATAGTATATTATATATATATGTAATATTATATATATTATAATAATATATATATATTATAATATAATATTATTAGTATATAATATATATATATATTTATTATAATATTCATAGTTAAGTTATCTGGAGGTTAGTAGTATTATTAAGGTATATGAGTTATCTTAGATAATGAATATATATTTTCTTGTTTGTATATATTTATTGGTTGTGTATTGGAAAGGGTATAGTATTATGTTGGGATATGATAAATATATGTATATTAGTGGTATTGATATAAAGTACGCGAATGTTATCCCAGTGATAATTGAGTGTTTAGTGTCGAATTGGTAATTATATATAAGTTCTAATTATTAGTTATTAGTATTCTTAATAATAATATATTGTATAAGTAATATTTTTATATAAGTATTAATACTAAGAAAGATTACCTTATATCATATTCATTAATTTATATATAACCTCTATAATCTATTTATATTAACACCTCTTCCCAATTATTTCCATAATTCTGTAGCGATACCGTCCATACCAAGACACCAGAGACTCAACATCTATGTAAATTATACGCTTCATATGATAAATAAACTATGTTATATTAGATAACTAAGAACCAGAGAGAGCTGCCACAGATATGTTAAATTAACACCAGATTAGATCGTCGCGAGCCAAACGCGTTTAACGACGCGACGTGGACCCTGAATGATAGTAAGAATAGAGACAGACACTCGGGAGGCGTCGGAGTATCGACCTATTAATCTCTCACTATAGTCTTATCAAGGAGACAATACGCACTAACACTGTGTGTGTAAGGTGTATCAACGTCACGATTATTATACACGAAATCTAAATCTAGAGACATTATTAGGTGATAGCCGTTGCCGCACGTTCAAGCGTAACGCTGTCTGTAGTCAAATGTCTAAAGTAAACATCTGACATATAAATAATAAAGAAATAAAGTACAGCTGGTAGATCGTACTATAACATATAAGATTTTATCCCCTCTTCGATTGAGTTACCGCTTCTTAAATCTAACCTATCATAGTGCACTGCCAATTTAATACATAATACTTGCTAGATACAGCTATACTGGAAGATTCAGCAACGCTATTAAACTCATTCCAATTATTTGTAAGAATCAGGTCACAGAGAGGAGATAATGTTACTTAATTAATCTACTTTCAATGAATCTAATAATAGATCCGAAACCTGCATCCAATTTACCTACCAATCTAAAACATAAAGGATCACGAAAGAGCTCACAACCAGAGGTATAACTAAAGAGAATACCTCAATCTCCCACTCACTATATTTCATACTTTTACTCTGATAGATCATCAGATATCGGGCAACATAGGGTCATCCCCTGAGTTACACTCTATACAGTTAATGTCGTAAATACAGACCGTATATTATACACTTGAAATATCAATAATATCTAGATTACAACATCAGCAGAGTAATCCGGGGGTCAGTGTGCAGCCTCGTCGAATATCGAAAGACCAAAACACTACTTGGGAGTCATAACCCCATAGAGAACAATAGATAATAGGGTAGTATATACGATGATCCGCTAAAATATCAAGAACAAGCAACGAGCAGAAGCCAAATTTAATAGACTCGAAATATGAGTACATATCCTATCGACGTTAGGCAGTGCCCATCAGTTAATAATAAAATAATAATTAGATAATAATAATAATATATATTTATTATATTATATATATATATATACATATTATATATATATATATTTTATATATATATTATATTAAATATCTCAGTTTGGGCATTAAGATATACATGGGGAGATGATATTTGCGAAACGGAGCATACAGTATATAAATCGATAATAAATCCACACATGCCTCATACTCACCTATCATACTCAAGCTATTAATAATAGTTACGATGGTAAATTACAGTGTGTTTAGTAAATTCCCACTGATTGGGACTGTGTCATAATCCAATATAACGCAAGTATAATCTAACAAGTGGTCCACGTGAATTAAATGTTTAGAGAGAGAGCATGGAAAACTGGACAATGATGGTGAAAATACAGCACAGTACCAAATAGAGGATATCGAGCGCGATGTACGCTGCCAATAAGATATCAGAAGACAGAAGCAGGAGCAGAAGATATACGATGATACGAGCGATATATATAATAGAACTCAGAGATCAACTTAGGGGTTAGGTACCCATACTAGTATCAGAAAGAGATACTCAAGACAAAGAGTAGTCGAAATGTGTATGCCAATATGTAATACACTAAAGAAATAAGGAGGCACCTGACATTAGAGGAACATTTACGGATATCTGGAAGGCAGATTTGTGGTGGTCTACTTCACCCTCTCATTATAAATGAGGATAGAACTATGCAACTGGTGTCTACTAATCCATATGAGACATACTCACACCCGCACAGCTAAGGGTGCGGTTAGTACACTAGAGCCTCAAATACCTCTATAAAAGAACAGCAAGACTTATGGGTCACGAGACCTACAGAGAGGATCGAGTACTATGTGCACTAGGGTAACGAGATCCTGCAATATTATAGAACATATAAATCTGATAATATTAGAACATAGGCTAGACTACTGGCGTTCAGGTTGAACGCTAATTAATATAAAGAATCTGGACTAACAACTAGGTGTCAGTAATATACCACCATAATTAAAGAACAAGTAAAGGGTTATAAACGTGATCTTACCATATATTTAATGTAAAGTTAATTGATAATGGCGATACAGCAGAAGCGACTTTTATCACACTGCTAGAGAAGTACTCAATAAAAATCATCTAGTAGTTTAAAGCAGATGCGCCATATGATATCTTCAATGACATTATAATAAATTTTTAATAATTATATCATATTAGATATCATTATCCTTGCTATAAGGGTCACATTTATATTAATTCATTATTATATACTTATATATAATCTTCTATCACATTCTCTGAATTAATATATTTTTTTTATCTATATTCTATAAAAGATAGTTTCTTACACATTTTATTACATATCACTATATAATATACTAAGCTAATATTAGCTCATGATACCCAACTCTCTTTCCCAATGTATCTAGAGCAACATGCTTAAGAACGAAGTCAAAAAGGTGTCAGCGTGATTATACATAGTTAATAAGAAAAAGAAACTGACATAATTGATTTAGTATCTGGTTCCTGACCCAATATGAACAAGAAAACACGCATACTGGGTTATACTGTGCACCCTATTTTAGAGAACAAAGACTAAACTGGGGTTTAGGTACCACATTATAATAGAACAAAAGATGGGATCCTGTGACGCCTAATGTAAGAACAAGAGACTGCACTTATAGAACAAGCAGCTGGGGTCACTTTCGACACCCACATATAAGAACTCAGACATCTGGGATACTCACCCATTAACCGCCCTTAGGGACAACTGCAACATGGGTATTGAATGTCCCAATATAAAGAACAGTAAGCAACTAGGCAGTCACTAGAGACACCAATATATAAGAAAAGGCAAGCGGTCTACTGAGACTCACTTCATATTACAACACAGAAACTCGATAAAATATATAAAACCACAGCTGACGGGTCAGGTGATCCTCTCATAATAAAGGAACCAATCACCTGGAGATACAAATATTAACCCCAATTATGAAGTAACAAGTAAATTAGAGGTTACGTCGATACCATACTCCAATCAGAACAAGCAATCAGCAAGAAGTGTATAATTTTAAAGGTACTTATTATCTGAATAATCTCTCTGTCTGAAGCAACAACCACGGTACTAACATAAGCATAATTTATCCATTTCATTATATCTCTCTGTTACCAAGTCATACTTCAGTGTAAAGAGTAATGATCCAATCACTTCTGAATCCCCAATGCTCATTCCTCTCTCCACTCCTAGCGTTCCACGACATTTTTACCTTACCCCACGTCTTCTCATTACACCTTTTAGACCTTTTCAATCGCGTTTCTTTGATTATTCAGTAAGGAGAACAACCGATCATGTATCCTTTTGCCAAGAACCATCCATGTCACTTCATCTCCTTCGGGATTATAGTATCGAGTATGGTATATCTACGTAAAGCGTATATTTATTGATTGCCCTCTATTGGGGTCATCAGAGAAGCTTTAGTGTGTTGTAGTACTTGGAGAAAGAATTTCCTTGCCAGCAATTTTCCGGGCCCCCCCCCCCCCCCCGTTCCCCCCTTGGTCCGTAAATTTAAAACGGCCACCAAATTTTATAGCGCCTCTGCCTTCCTTCTCCTCATCTCCCCCGCGCGCCCCCACCACGCCCGGAGATATTTTCGACTTGGAAAGAAAGGAATTTGATTGAGTATTAATATAATAATAATATAATCAGTAATGAATGATAATCAATAATATAATAATTATGATTAATAATTAATAAATAATTAATCATATATATAGATAAATATATCATGATCATGTAATAAATGAATCAATTGAAATATGAATGTATAATAGTAATAGATAAATATATATAATATATATATATATATTGAATAATAATAATATAAATATGATAATAATAATATGATAAGTAGTAATAATATACAAACACAAACAACCAACACCACCACAAACAAGCACAAAAACAAAATATCAAATAATGATTAAATAATATAATTAATACTATAATCATTATAAAAGAGATAATAATCAATAAAAATAATATCATAATTAATAGCGATATAATTAATATGAATAATAAATTAATTAATAATAATGAATAATTAATAATATATAATTATATAATGATTATAAAATTGATATAGAAATATGATATGATAATATATAATAATGATAATGTTGAAAGTACTTAGGAAATACTTTGTTTGCCAAGAGAGAGGTGGGGATCTTTTAACCGTCTTTTTGACCTTTGTGTATTTGTATTTTTTGTTGAGTGAATGAGCAAATACTGCTGACTCGGCGATCGAGTTTGCTTTCTGACACATCATTACGCTGTGTGGGAGACAGCTGATATGTAACTATATATATGTATATATAGTTAAGTATATAGAATTGTATAGTATATGTATATGTGAGTGTTATATATTAATTTAAACATTAACAAAATCAAATTTTTATAGAGAATCAATCTGAAGATACAAAAATGATACTTATGGCAAAGTTAAAGATCAAAGATTATGAAAAATTATTCTCAGAAGGTGAACCTAAAGTTAGAAATAGACAGCAAGAGTATCACTACAATCAAATAATAAATCAACAGAGTAATGTTACTACAAAACAAAAATGATCCACATGTGTACACTTGTGATAATTATATTAATATTAGTATTTATACTTATATTATTAATATATATAATTATTATTATATTTATGATATGTTTATATAAGTATATAAATTATATATAATAATATGAAATATATATTAGTTATATATTAAATTAATAATAATAAATTATATAATTTAGTTAATCATCACACTCATAACATTCATTTTCTATACAGCAATTTAATCATCATTCAATCATTTCATCACACAATCATCATTCACACATCTTACTCTTTTCCCAAGGATAAGAGTGATCGCACTCATTACAGCTGGATAACATGAAAAATGAAAGTCATTCAAGACGGCAAGGTCGAAAAAAAGCCCTCCGCAGATCTTATCCGTTCACTTATTAACTTTAAGGTAGAACTCGTCCATTCGAAATATCCACCCTTCACAAAGGTTCCATTCACTTAATATGTGGCACCTACTCTCTTTTAAGCTCACAATTTCCTTCCTTTCAGGACTATTTATTGACGTCATTTCAGCCATATTTTTCTTTTTTTTCGGGATTCTCCACTTACGGTCGGGGTTAATCCAGGCACACTCTCATATTCACTTATAAACTTCCGTTTCAACTAGCGCGGATCTATTCAATGAACCATTTTTTTCGCTACCGCATTACCTAAATCCAATCTAATCTCAATGGGTATTCTCGGGTTATCATCTCATTTAGCGGCCTTTCGTACACACCACAGCAACTGTCCCTAATTACGTTCATGGTACCTTATTTGGGTCTAACTTCTTCTCACATCCTAACACGCTACGGATATACCACTTAAGTTTTTCATCGGACACTTGGGGCACCTTAGGATCTATAATTAATTTATCTTCAACTATACCTATAGTTCTCTTATAATGAATATACATTAACACGGGGGGTTAACAACTGATACCCTCTTGCAAACCTAAGCTCCCACTCAAGACGGTATTAAGTCAATTTACATCCACCAGAGAATTTAAAATTTGCAGCCATCCATGGTTCATACCATGTTCGGGTAACTTTCGCTACTAGCACTTTGGTAGATCATCGTTCACATCTTTTCGCCCAACATATATGCAAATTATTCATAAACCAGACTAATTGTTCCATTTGCTCCCATCACAGCATAATTGGTTCCAACCTGAGCGGAGGACGTACTCTCACTCACTACCATACACTTTAATTTCATTAACTTTACTTTTATCAACACCACTTCCTCTTTACACAGTCCTGCCAAAGCGTCTACGCAATGTTATCGCTCTCAAAACTCTCTAAAGAATTTCGCTCACAAAAATAAAAATATCCGCGTAACAACAAGCGAGGCACCCTCCTACTATCTCATCTAGTCTTCCATCAATCTAGTAACCTTCTCTGCCACCTCCATAACTCTAATTCTTTCATAATACCCCATCACTGAGGCGAGAGAGGAAGAGGGCCAAGGAGAAATAAGGCACATCCCTTGGCCTCACTCCCTTATTAATATTAACCAATCATTTACGACTACCATTTTGCCTTATTCCAACTTCACCATGCGGTCATGCATGCAGTAGTTATATATTAGGTCTTATATTTCCATTCTAGAAGCCACAACCACTCAATAACCTAAGTAATTATGTTCACGTAATAACCTGCCACATTATTATGTGATGTTTTAGAATTCCATATTAATCCTTGTCCTATAGACCTGTTCTAAGCCCATAATAAAATAAATCACAGATTTATCTTTCTTCTGTCTCTCTAGTATTTCTCACATTTTGCTTCAATATATAGATTTGAACACTCTTCTAACTCCAACTTCTAAATGCCACCCTGTTCTTTCGACTCAATCAATTCTACTCATTCACTCGACGACTCTCTATCAATTCAAAAAATTCCAGCCATATATTCTTACTCCACAGCATCCCAATAAACTAATTCCCATAGAGTTCCTATAGTGTTCCTAGTATCCTCCTTCACCCTTAATTAATGGGATTATTAATTAGCTACCTGTCAAATCCCTTTGATAACTAATTCATCCTATAAACTCGATTGTTACACAATCATTTACCGAAATCCATCAATCACCACACCCTATTTCTTGACTCTTTATTAACAGTAATTTCCATCTATATGTTGCGCGACTTGTACCATTCTTCTTTAATCTTTCTCACTCTACTATTACCTATTCTACCTTAGTCCTCTTTTACTATTATCTTTATATGCCTTCCAATATAACCTATTTCTGCTTGAACCGTAATTCAACCCACGACACATTCATCTATCACTCTTCATACTGCTTAATGTATGAAGATTTTCGAAGTTGTTTAGCGCCTATTCCAGCAATGTCAATCACATCCTATTTCATCAGTTAACGCAAGCTACCATCTCTAGCCATCTTTAAGTCAACACATAAGTCCCATTCATCCTCCTTACCAAGTTACTGTCATTTTCCTTTCCTGCATAGCTATGTGCATACCTTTTAGTCTTCCTTTTTTATCCTCCCTATTAATTTGTCACCAAACATCCTTTCTTTTTAATCATTGACTTATAAATGCTTCACATTTCAGAACGCGAAGCATTTTTACTTTTTTATAACCTGTTGGAGTTTATCCGTCATTTCATTCCAAGTACTTCAATGTTAACATTCTTATTTTCATTACTTTGGAGATTCACATATCTCTCTTAGCTCTATGTACTATAAAAAGGGTTCCTGTTATATAATTCATTTGAGTCTCCACTATAGGAATTTTCGCTCAGCTTATATCAACTGATTTTTTGAATAATGCAGCTCCTTAATATACCTTTGACCCTATTTACCAGTTGGTTTCTCTTACTTCTCTTTTATCACTTATCTCACTTCCATCCTATCTTTCATCCTTCTCACTATCCAAGCCTCACGCTTATTGTATAACGAAATAAATTCTTTACATAAACACATAAGGATCGCGATATATCCCATCCCCAACTAACCTGACACGATTCATTAAAACTCATCACATCACAACTTCAATCAATTTACTTCTCACCAACACAAAATCAATCAATTAACTCACTTAATCGATACCATCCTCTACGATATATCAACCAACTATATCTAGTAAACTATAATATAATCTCTTTTAAGTGTTTTTAAGAAATATATTTACACACATAACCTCTTCCTCACAGAAATCAATCACCTTTTACTAACCTATTCTCTAATTTCTTCCTCACCACAAGACACTACTGTAATCCCATCATTCATTTTTTGATCTACCTATCCAACTATTTAGGTCGCCAACGCACATTTCAATCTGAACTCCTATCTATTTCTCAATCCAATAATCACTAATTTACATATAGTTTATAATCCCAGAATTACGCTGATCTTCTATACCCCTATCCTCAACTCATCCTCATGCAGATGGACCATATTGATTCACACCAGCAATATCAAAGTGTTTTCAATAACTTAAATTTAGAATGCCTGTTACTTATAATGGAACAGACAACATCCCTCAAGACGCTATCACCAGGATCATTTCATCAATTCCGGAACTTGTCTCTCCCTCTTTCATTCCTTTCCACTCCAAAACACATACATTTCACCCTACACAACTTGTGCTCAAACCCTTCGTCTTCAACACTTCCATTCATCTTTGGTTTAGTCACAGGAAATAGTAAAATCAAATTTTACCTTTGTTAAAATACATTCCATATTGCACCTTTCTCAATTCTCTCTCATCGTTAGTCTTCATGACATTTCCATGATACCTATACACACTGAACATTACATTTTAAGCACGAAAGGATAGTAAAGGAGTCTTAGGGGCGATTCAACGCTCATTTAATATCAACTATATAATGCAATGCCATTAAGCGCATTCTGGCAAGAGATAATGAGTGTGATGGTGTGGGTAAGCCAACGCACTACATATATATAATATATATAATATTGATAGTATGATATTATATATGATATATATATATAAATTATATATAGAGTATATAATGTTTAATTAATATATATTAACAATATTATAATAAATTAATAAATATATATTTATATTAATCCTATATAATATTTATATATATTATATATATTATATATATATATTAATATTATATGATATTATAATAATATAAATATATATATATAGATAATATATATTAATTAATTCATATCACTTGCTAATTAATGCAATACATATATTGTTGCCTGTACGTTTCCCTCCTTTACCTTACTTTCTGTACTGTCTAATTCTCTGCGCATTGAATTTTTTATTCAATAATCTTATATTTCTAAGTTCCGTCCTAAATATAATCATTTTTCAGTTCTATATGATTTTTACATAAGGTCGCTATTTTGATCTGTTTACATTGAGGATATTTCTTAAAAGGGTGGATTTACTCTTGCTCTCGCTACTTTTTACTACATGAAGTAGACACATAGTGCGAAAAGTTTTCTTTCTCTGATACCATAACTGATGCTTATAAGTTTCCACCATTCTTTTGGTAAACTGCTTCTACTCCGTCTCTCAACTTCTTCCTTCCTTCCTTGTTTAAAACATGCTTTCATTTAACCAGCAGGGAAAAGGAGGAAATACTATAAATTTTTCAAATATCTTTCCATTGTTCTAAAATATGTGATTTTAAAATTATAATTCTATCCTAAACTGGAAGACTAGGAAAACTCTTAATTCTCTTAATTAGATATTTC
This sequence comes from Trachelipus rathkii, assembly GCA_015478945.1. Classification (NCBI taxonomy): domain Eukaryota; kingdom Metazoa; phylum Arthropoda; class Malacostraca; order Isopoda; family Trachelipodidae; genus Trachelipus; species Trachelipus rathkii. The sequence goes on from JABUQX010008599.1 coordinate 11,062, forward strand.
TTAGATAACAAGTATGTCTTGCGTTAGAAGTGGAGGACAGTTGATCTCTCTCTTTCATGATTCCTTTGCTCTTTTGGTATTTCGATAAAACTTTTGTTCTGTTATTGAAAATATTTAGCACCTTTGTTTAAATTTTGAAGCATTTCTTGAAGTGCTTCTAATTGGAGGAGAGAAAACATGGCTGTTTCTATGCTTTAAAAATCTCCATATCTTCATCTCTACTTACTCTTCGCAAACTTCAACACAACTTCTTACTACATTACACAACTACTTGAAAAATACACAACTCATGTTTTTGATCTCAATTTGTAGGATAACTTTGTTTCACTACTCAAGAAAGGTTTCCAGGTATTAAGGTGTTCTGTGATAGGTCTTTAAAACTTCACACAATCCTAGTTGCCTAGTCCATATAGGTGTGTCGTCCATCTTTTAATTTAACATACGTCTCATATCTGTGGTGGGTTCCACTCACACAACTTTTCTTGAGAGGGTGATGTCTAGAGCTTTTCGTCACATAAACTATCTCACACAATGATTCTCTGAATTCTCTTTCATGTTTCGTTCGAACTTTTACTCACTTTCCTTACATTATAACTAATGGCGTAAAGCTCATAAGTTCTCTTTATTTTCTAATTAATTTTTTTTTTTTATTGAATCTTCGCGGATTCTTTTGGTAATTTTGGATATATATTTTTTACTTCTCTTCTGATCCCTCTTGTCTCATTCCTCCTCCTCCTCCTCCTCCTCCTCCTCCTCCTCCTCCTCCTCTACGGAGATCCCATTTGACACGTATTTCTTCACTGTATCATTCTTTTTTACTATTTCCTGTCCATATTTCTGAGCCTAAGATTTATTCTGTTTGTATGCTGCTATCTAGAAATATATTATATTATGAATATTACCGAGTGGTTTATTATTATTATTGTGGTTAGTTATTTATTTATTTAGCGCTATAACATATATATATATATATAGTATAAAATAATTAAACTATAACAAAAAAACTATTATATATAATAAAAAATTATCAACTAATATAATTAAACATAAAGCTTATATTTATAAAGATATATTAAATAATTAGAATTTATATTATAGTACTTAACGGAACTTTTCGGACTTTTAAAGAGGGGGATGTTGAACTCGTGAATACTATTGAATATCAGTAATCGGTAGCGGCGGATTTGGGTAGATCGGATTTTTTTCGGATATTATTATTCAAGGGGGCATTATTTATAGAGCGCGACAAGGGTCCGCCACGAATAAGTTTTTTTATTTCTGTCAATTTTTATAGAGGACTCAAGTAATAAATCGCCATAATTTCAATAGGTCTAAGGGATGCTCGGGCTCAGCGAGGGCACGACGGGGCGGAGGACTTCGTCCCCTTCCTGTCCACGACTTGAGCATGTCGGTCTCGAGCACCTTTAATGAAATAAATAATAAAAAAAATATGAAAACATAAATTAACGAATAGTAAAAATTCTATGATATTTACTTAAATGCAATAGAGTATTGGCAACATTTTCTCTTTCTATATTAAGGATATTATGTATGGTTAACACGGGTAGAATTTACTCAAGGTGGTAAGGATCAGCAGCATTAAAGTTCAGGTCGGATATTTCGAATATGTAACAATTTTATTATATACATTCACTTTTAATATGTGTAAACAAGTGCCTATAATCATATATATATTAATATATATAGTACATAGTAGTATATTATATATATATATTACTGAGATTAAATATATCAATAATAATATGATATATATCGCGCTTATATACGTATATACACCATGGATAATATATATATATTATAATATATATATTATTATACTAGTAGCTGCTATGCACGAAAAATCTTACTATAGATTAGGATATTAAGACAGTAACTATTAATTTGTAAAATTTGTCACGAATAAAATATCTTAATAAATGCCGCCATTAATTTAAAATTCTCTAGTTTTAATTCAATATTTAAATCAAAATGTTAAGCAAAGAATTTTCACATTTACTATATTTGTTAACTTTTATTATTATTTTTAATTTTACCATTAATTTACTTTAGTAATTAATCTAATATGGTTCATGAAAATCTTTATATTTAAATAAATGATTAAATGTAAAAATAAAAATAAGGTAAGTACGGGGTTAGCATGAATGAGTTGACAGTATAAGAACGGATTAAGAGAGATTAGAATAAAATAATGAATGAAATGGGATGATGGTTCTAGCGGACCTCTCTTCAGCAGTATATTAGGCAGGCACATTTTCTTTTAAATGTGAGTTATTCATTTAGTGAGAATGTGAGCTATTCAATATTAGAATGAAAAAAAAGTTTTAATCCAAATTATTTAAAGGTTTTCTTTTACTGTATAGAAAGAATTATTTTATTACGGTAACTAAAATAATTTATTATCATTATTATTATTATTGATTAATTATTTAATATATTATATTATATATTATTATTATTATTATTATATATTTATTTAACCATTAATATATTCATATATTGTCTTATTATAATTATTATTTATTATTAATTATTTATTATTTCAATCCATGGCGCATGAAATTATTGACCTTTTTTTTTAACTATTTTTTCATATATTCGTTATTATACTTATACAAATGTAGATATATAAATTTAAGGAGGTATTTAGTTTTTGAAACAAAATTTGTAGAGATTAAAAAAATGATATTAATAATGTAGAATTATCGTACTTGATAATATGTATGGCAAATTGAAGAAATGTTTTCCGCTCATGTTTTTCCATCTGTGTAGAGCTAAAAAATCTTGTCCGATCGAAAGAGCCAAGAGAAATCTGTTACGTGCAAATGATTATAATGTTAAAATACATAATAAATTATTATTTTTTCTTTAAATAATAATATAAAATACAATATATCAATATATATATTGTATATATATATATTAACCGTATTAATATAATATAATAATATGAAGGTTAGGTCGAAATTTACTACATCCTTTATCACCATATAAATGTTTAAATTTTGAAAATAATAATTAACTGCACTCGTGAGTCTAGACCATTATTAAGGTTTAGTAGTGACTAGTTAATTACTGCCACAATTCAGTCAATTAAAAAGCAGCATTTTAATGGCCTATAGACATGTATATTACTCTCGCGAGGAATCCTTATATTACTATAATGAACTCGTAGGGCATAGAGAGAAACATTACCGAGCAGCTTATATGTCGACCGACGCTTAACAGTTTATACCGATCTAAAATTAACTTTATACTTCCTCTTTCCTCAAAAGAGTTTTCTTTTTGTAGTTTTTCATCCAATGAAAAAAAAATTCGCTCCAGGTTTTCCTATGTCAAAAACTTCATGCTATAATATATTTGTCATTGTATTTTTACGGTATATGTATTAAATGATAAATTGATAATGTTTCAAGTGAGGATACATAATTTACTTTAATTGTATTACGTTAATATTTTTATATTAATAACTAATAGAAAACATACTCAGTAACTATAAAAATACATTGGACATAGAATTAAAAGAAATGACAAAGTTAAAATAAATAAAAAAAAAAAAAAATAAAAATCTAATATCCCTCTCACAAAAGGTCGAGCAATTATCGCGTCATTCACTTATATATTTTAATTAATATCGAATATTTAATATGAGAGGTAGTATATTAATTTGATTAGTGTGTTATAGTTATTGATTTAGTTAGTGTAGTGATGATTTTGATATGGTGTGTGTTGTATGTGAATTATGAGAATATTTAATGCTTATAATTATCAAATTGTTATTATTTCTAATATATTATTTAATATTATTACTTATTTATGGACTTGCCGGGTGTGGCACCATTTCTCTATATATTATTACAGCTTGCCGAATTGCAGGTCACAATGGACAAGTAAGACTAGACAAATTAACATAAGCCATGGCTCAGACATTACCATATATCTATAATGATAATTCATGCCTCTTATTAATAAATTTAAATGGTATCGGTCTACAATATCTGCTATAGAACGATCGGAAGTTCAATTATTATTAATTGATGTTTATTAAATGATACTTTTCAACATACATTGCAATTAGAAAACTTGATGAAATGATCACATTAGACAGTCAGATTGGGAAGAGTAACTATATAATATAAATAACTATAGTATAAACTATTCTATAAAATTTGTAGATAGTGAAATAATTTTTTTAGCATCTTAGTTTCTTAGCATTAATAAGGGTAGTCGATACTAAAAACTATTGCAATTAAAATCACAGATCGAGGACAAACGAATAATCCCGATATTTAAAAAAAAAAAGAAAAACAAATATTACGTTAAAGTTCACAACTTTACGAGGTCCGGCACAAAGGAGAAAAGTAAACATTTCTAGTGTCATTTACAAAGTTGAATATTTGAATTCAGCATGAGTCTTTGACTCCTATGAAAAAAACAAACAAAAAATGTACGAGTTCTTGTAAGTTTAAAGGAGAATCACACAATCATCAGTCTCCAATGCACTCACGTCTATCCTATCCTTTCGGTGTTCCCTATTCCATCATTCTTGCAACTTATGTAGACTAAACTTTTCCATAAGAGGAATAACTCTTCCGCCAATAAGAAACTGTTATAGTAGACTCGTTATGAGTGACGACACAACAACAAAACTTTAATACTACGAACTTAAAGTAATAAGTATCTTTTTATGCTTTTTAATTTGTGCTTTGTTTTATGAAGAGAACATCGAGTGTTCACGAGCTAATAGGGTGTGAACTTTGTATTAGCTAGGTAGTTGTAAAACTTGTAATAGCTATGAACCCTCATTGGCTTAAATAACATTTTTGTCTGCCTGAAGGGCAGTGAGGTATGTAAATGTCGATGAAGTTTGATCTCGGAAACAAAACAAAGCGAAAGGTGTTTTTTGTATAAGAATGTTGAAAATCTGTTCGCATTAAAATGTAAATCAACCAGGAAGCCGTCACATATAAAAACGTATTTAATAATAATATATTTATTCGGTGTTTAGAATTTAAACAGTTTAAAATGGTCCTATATCGCTTTATGTGGTCAATCATATCTTTGCTAAAATGGACATCTAAGGCGAATTTATATTTGGTTTTAACTATTAATATAATATTATATATGATTATATATTATATATACTGTATTATTATTAATATATGTTCCTATAAATATAGTAATTAATAAATATATATATTTTATATTATAATATCATATATATAATTTATATATCTATATAATATTATATATATAATATATAATAATAAATAGTATAAACTAATTTAAAGCATTATAAACATACCTCAATAATACTTAAATCATCGATTATAATTTCAAGATATCTCCTAAATTTCGATACTTTACATACTGCTATTAAAAAAATCTCCACTACTCCTTGCATCCTCCTCTTCTATGATCCTACATCGACTCTTATCTCATCTTTCTACCTCTATCTAGCCTCCTTCCTTATTACTCGTACTTATGAGACTACTGAGACTTGATAATTATTCAAATATATCGCGAACTCCTAACTTAGTGATAATAACTGATAACTGATAATAATACTAACTAATAATTAATTATTATTATTTATTAAAGATATATAAAAATATAATACTTTATAATAATATATAGTATATACAATATAGATATTATTTTTTTATAATGAACGACTTTATTAATTTAGAAGACTATCTGGACAATTTCAGCAGGGTGCTAGGCAATTACTCCTTTAGCCAGAGAGTCGCATCTATATATTAGATTGTACTTTGAAAGTGAGCGATGGTGAGTTAGGCTAAGACGTACTAATGGTTGAGTATTAGATAGAGATGAGAGAGCAGAGAGAGAGAGTAAGAGAAAAGAGAGAGAGTAACTGAGCGAGAGATGAGAGAGAGATAGAGATGAGAAGACTACGTGAGAAGAGATTAAAGCCTAAAGACCGAAATTAACCCTAACTAGTACTACATAAACTAAACTGATGCTAAATTAGAGCATTTTCAAAACTACGTATAAATTCTGTCTTTATTTTGAGAATAAATGAGAAACTTTTTTTAGAGTGAATTTTACAACATTAAACCTTTACAGTATTATAACAAAAAACAACATGCAGTAAAGACCTTATAGTTCTAAAACATAAATATTCTATTATTTTACAGAGGCAGGTGGAGGGAACGATGTATCGCTCCTCACATCCATGAGTAACATAGTATATTTAATTACGATAAAGACTTTAATATTAATAAGTCATAATATATTTATTATAATAATATATAGATTATAAAGCTTAGTAATTAGTTTATCACTTTATTACGAGTATATAATTTTACGTTATCTATATATATTTATTATATTAATATATATATTATTGTATTATTATATATTAATATATATATATTATCAAAGTACGGTATTAGAAGTAATGGGCTTACTTTACTCTTTGGTCGATTCATAGGGTCAACATGGAAGTAGTTTAAAAACTGAGTATAATATCACAGACTTATTGGCACTTGAAATCAAGTAATTATTACTAGTTTAATAATTATTTTAACACTAATAATGTTTTCAAATTTTTTAGAAAAGGTTAATATCTTGATCAAGTTATTTAAGGATCTGATAAATTTTTATTAAACATACATACAAAGAGTTTTGGACATTAGAAATACCAAAATGGTAAAATATTCAATACTACTCATAAAAAAATCTACGAAAGATAAAGTAAGTATATAACTATTATATAATACAGTAGTTTATAATAATAACATATTTAGATTATTGTTTTAATATAAAAAAAATTATGTTTTACATATATAAATTATAATTATTAATATTTATATATAATTGTTCTTATAATCTTTTAATTAAATATATAAATATAATAATAATTAATAATAATAATAATTAAATTTAATAAATAATTATTTATTTATAGTTATTAATTATAAATATTAATATTATATTATTTAAATATAATATAAAATTATTAAGAGATATAATGTTCTGTACATATTTAAATTAGATTATTTGGAGTTAATATAATTAAAAATAATATACTCATGAAAATACTTTTGAGACTAGAATCATGTTTCATCAGATTCAAGGTTTTTAAAGTTTTCATTTATATTCATTCTTGGCATTCTTGTAATGGATACATCAGGAAGCTTTATTTTGACATACAAAGCATCGTGGACAGTACTAGGATCTTTCTGTGAAAGGCGTCAGCAGAAGATGTATATATGATAATAAAGGTCCAATTGTTTAGTCGTTTTATATTACCATCTCTCTCATCTCTCGTCTCTCTACTCTCTCTCGGTTCGTCTCGTCATCTTCCTTCTCTATTCTCTCTCTCTCTCTCCTCTCTGCTCTCTCGCTCTTCTCTCTCTCTCTCTCTAAATTTCTTATTATCTACCTTTATAATGATTTAATAAAGACTTTAATGTATTTATCTACTTTATTAACTATTAAGAAACATGTGAATAAAGTAATCTCAAATAATTTCGATTCTCCAAAGCTTATCAGAGAAGAAAACAATTATTACATATCAATATTTTACAACTCATTATAGCAAGTTAATTATAATTAACCCTAAGAAGAAGCTTAATTAAGATCTCCTACTACGTATCTGAAATGGGTCTACTAATTGCAACACATGTTGGTGAAACTCAACTTTTGAGATCTCAGAAGATATAATAATAACAATTACGATTACGATCAAACAATGAGAATTGAGAATAATAATAATAATAATTAAAAATATACTAAAGAAAAATTTTTCAATATATATATAAAAATAACTCTATATGAATTAATGGAAGACTAAATGATAAATATAAAAGCCCCTTGTACTCAATCCCGTGAGTGGTAAGAAAATAATAAAATAATAATAAGACTAATAGTAAATATAATAAATAATAGTTAAACATAATAATAATATAATTGAATAAATTTAATGAAAAAGGGAAATAACAATAATATTAATAACAACAGTAATAGATTATTAATATAAACAGATATAAGTAGGACCACTTTAATAATAAATCAGTTATATTACTAGTAATAATATCCATACAATCATTCCATACAGTAATCTAACTCTAAAAATATCACAACAAATATACAGTAATATAAAATATATAAAAATAATAATAATAAAAATCATAATAATAATAATAAAATAATAATACGATGAATAATAATAATAAATAATAAAGATAGATATAAATAATAGATAATAATAATAATAATAAAATAATAATAAAATAAGGGATAATAATAATAACAATAATATATAATAATAAATATGAATAATAATAATAATAAAATACATAAATAATGAATAATAGATAAATAATCAATATAATAATAATAATATAAAATAGATATATAACAATGATATGAATTGGAAATAAATAAAATAGTACTAATAGTATCCATATATAATTAAGATAATATAAGATAATAATAATAATTAATTAATAAAATAATAATTAATTAATAATAAAATAATAATAATAAATAATAATAATATAATAATAATAACGAATAATAATTACAATTATTGAATAAAATAGCATTCAATGATTTAAAACTACTTTAGTACTAACAATTATAATAATTAAACAATAATATAATATAACTAATAATGAATAAAATAATAATAAAAATAATAATAATAATATATATAATAATAATAATAATAATAATAATCATAATAATAATAATGGTAGAGGCTAATTTAAACGGTAGGTTAAATCGGCTGGAGTTAGTTATGTGGAATATATATATTTAGTAATACGTTTTTATTTTTTTAGCAAAGATTGGTAGAGTTTGCCGGGAGTTTGTGTCTTCTGGCATTGATTGTAAAATTTAGCTCTTTTGTAGCGACTCGCTTGCGTGGCTTTTTAGTTTAGCAGAAGGGAGGTTCATAGTAAGTATTATTTCTAGATTAATTGTTTGCTTCGCGCCTTGCTTGGTTATGAAAATTCATAGCAAAAGCAATCGCAATGCATTGTTATGGATTAATTTATGTTCCTTTCAGGAAAGATAATACAAGTCTTTAAACTCACATCTTCCGTTTGAATAGATAGTTGTGTAATGGCTGTAAATCTCTGTATTGCTAATGATCAATAAATCGTTTTTGATTACATATACATGTGTATACTATAAATAATTTTATATTTAAAAAATAATGGAGCAAAAAAGAATCTTAAAAATATCAAGATAAAAAATTATACAAATATAAACACGCATATTTTAGCAATATAGACTTTTTATTACTTTATATAAATTATATATATAATAATATATAGTATATATAATATATATATTAATATATATTTATCTATATATATATATATATAGTATAATTATATTCCCTTTCTGGAATGCCTACAAATAATTTTATAAAGAGGATTGTACAGCTAAAGAAAGAATAAATAATAATTAATATTAAATACCATAAGAATTAATATGGTAATGAAAGATATCTAATTAAAATAATAAATAATAAAATAATAATACAATGATTATCAGTATTATTAAATAATAGAAATTAGCATGTTAAATGTAACTGTTATGAAATCTGTTGAAGATTGAAATTAAAATGTATGAATTCACTATATATATATATATATATATATATATTATATATATATAATATATATATTATATATATATATATAATATAATATATATACTATATATATATAATTATAATATAAATAGAATATATATATATAAGATAAGTAATCCGAGTGTACTTTAGGACAGGCGTGAATAAAGAACAATAAAATTACAGATTGACTTAAACAATGACATTTGTAATCAGGCAAAGAATTGTAGTTGCAGAAAATGTAATAAAAAAAAAATAGAAAAGCTTAAAACAAGATTTTCAAATTTTAATAATATAATAAAATTGTACGACAACAGCCGAAATGCAACCACAAGGAGTTGTTCAGTCTTGAGTTGCCAGAATTGACTTTTATCAAGCTCTCGTTTTGCGCGAAAATAAGGGTATAATAAATTAATTTTTTTTTTTTGTTACAAAGGAATACCCTCCGGGTAAACCGCAAAGAGGAAGGAGTAGGGTCCTCGCCCGTACCGGGACGACGGGATTCTATCTCCACACCTTTTTCCCCCGTAGGCTAGAACCCTTAACTAAAAAAAAAGAAAAAAAAAAAAAAAAAAAAATCTTGCGTAAAATTGTCCACTGAGTAAAAAGTGTCATTGTTTATTCATGGATTATTCCACAATGGAAAGTGACGACAGACCTAAATATATAAGAATAATATATAAATATAATATTTAATATATTATATATTAACTATATATATATATATATAGTATAATATATCAAATTATATAATAATATATATATTAACATACATATATATATAATAATTAATATATAATATATATAGTAATATAATATATATATATATATATATATATATATATATATATATATATATATATATATATATATATATATATATAATATTAATAAAAATAATATATATATATATGTATGTATGAAATATAATAATATAGTATATATAATATATATAATCTTATATATATAGTATATAATATATATAATTAAAATATAATAATATAATAATATATATAAATATATATATAAAATATAATAAATATATAATATATAGTATATAACAAAAATATAGTATAATATATATATATAAATATATATTAAGTATTATATATATAAATATAAAAAGATGATTTATTATCAAAAGTATTGAAATTTTAAATAAAATAAATATATTTAATATCTATGTAAAAAAAATCAATACAATGTTAATGACTTCAGAGCTCTCTATCCTAATGAAACAAAGAAGATTTCTCAAGAATTTAAGATGTAGAAGGGTGTGACTCGTCCCATGACAACAAGACAGAGGTTAATGATTTTATATAATATATATATATATATATTATTATATATATATAATATATATATAAATATAAATATAATAAAATATATATAATATATATATATATAATATATATATATATATATATATAATAATATAATATATAATTATATAAACCTGTATTGTACGTGAGGGAATGCGCCTGTAATAAAGTATAATAACTATTATTAGTTTTAAATTTTTGTAGTTTCATAACAATTTTAAAAACTAGAATGAAATAAATTTTTTTATTTTCTTTGAATTTATTGTTTTAAGTACAGGTTACCTCAGAGACCTAATAAATTTATTTTATGGTCAAATATGATTTAATTTTTTTTTTTTTTTTTTTTTTTAAAATGTCTTCGTCTTTTAGGCATTTGTTTTGTTTTTGAAATAAAAAAGTTGGCACTCAAAGGCAATAGCCCTATTTTAGGAGGGGAAAGTCTCTAGGTAATTGTTAACCTAGGCTGCGAACGATGAACTGAATCCAGGACCAATTGCCTGGATACTGTCGCCTGGTCTCCAATTAAGTCACAATTACAAAATAGAATCATTTATTTTTTGTCTATAGTTATAGTTTTATTATTAAATCCTAATATAAAAGAAACTAGTAGTAGTAGTATTGCCGCAATCTGACCGAGACCACCCTTTTCGATATGAAGGAATAGAGATATTTTGCTTTAAACTTGAATATAATCTATATATTGGGATAGACTCTATTCCGTGTAATTTCAAAGTCGTAGGAATTATACTAGAGGGGTCACCCCCGATGAGGCGTAGCCGCTACGCCCGCGATTTATACCCTTTTGGCTTTCAAAACCCGAGATTGAGTTAGGCCTATCTCCCAATCGAGCCAGGTGTTCGATGCGCGTGAGAGAGAAGAGCGCGCGCATACACATACACATACACATTATTATTATTATTACGTCAAAGATTCGTTTCTCGAAGAGAAACGAATCTGAGCCCGAAAAACGTTTCACTGTAAGAAACGTTTTGTATCGGCACCCGACTTCCGACTCCGGCCTCCGTCTCCGTGCCGGCGGTGGTCAGACTTCCGGCTCCGGCTCGAAGAAGTTTACCCGAAGGGGATCACTTCTGAGTGTTTGTTAAAACGCTTTTGCGCACTGCTTCAGCGCTGCCGAGTCCGCACTGACGGCACTGACCGGTCCGCACCGCACACACGCCCTCGGTCCGCCCTATATCTATATAATTAGATTAAACGTATAAGTAGAAAACTTTGGAGTGGTTAATGATAGGAGGGAAATTATGTATATAAAGTTCGTCCCACGGGTCCCCCCAAAGGGGGGACCCTACCCCCTAAAAAAAAAATTAATTGATCGATAAAGCTTGAAATTTGTGAGAGGATCAAGTTGAAGGATATTTCTAGAAAATTAGTATAGCAGGATTCTGAGTGATCCGGCACCGGTGTTGAGCCACTGCGGTGTTAGTCAATAAACATTCGTATAACAACATTGTTGGTGTTCCTTATATAGGTTATCGAGTCTGTAGATTTCGAAAATAATGGTTCAAAACATCAAAGAAAGAAAAAAAAAAATAAATAAATAAATAAATAATACAAATTTCTTACACTTTATGTTTATAACTTAAAATCTATGTTTTTACATACCCTATAAGCAGTAATCACTAACATAAGCCGCCCACCACCCTCCTGTCCAGGTCGGATCTATTGATGCTATTGATTAGGTCAAATTTTACTGAAAATTTTCATTTTATATACCTAAAGCAGTAAATCACTAAATCAAACCACTAACCAAACCTCCCCCTGACCATCTGTGATCTATGATCTATTGATCTGACAGGTCAAATTTTCTAAATTTGCATGTTTACATACCCTCAAAGCATAAATCACTAAATCAATCCGTCCCCACCACCCTCCTACCCTGGCGTGATCTATTGATCTAATTGATTCAAGCAAATTTTTACTAAAATGGTAACGTTTTACATACCCTAAAAGCGTAAATCAGTAAATCAACCACTATCCACTCCTCCTGGACCATCTGTGATCTATGATCTTATTGATTAAGTCAAAGATGTTTACATAAATGTACGTTTACATACCCAAACAGTAATTCAGTAATATAACCACGATCCAACCTACCTCCTGACCATCTGTGATCTATTGATCTCTAATTGATCTATTGATTAGGTCAAATTTTACTAAAATTTCATGTTTACATACCCTAAAATAGTAAATCAGTAAATCAAACATACCAGCAGCCAGCATCTCGGCACATCGCTGTCCATCCTTGTCATTGATCTATTGGATCTATTGATCTATTGGATTCAAATCATATTTTCGAGTATCATTTTGATATACACAATAACATTGGTGACCCAATTCACCCCATTCACAAGTCATATATGTTGCACATGGTAACAAATTTTCATATTCAATAAAAGCTACTTATATCAACTGAACTATGAATATAACCCACTATGACAAACTTAGCACATCTAAACAGGAATAAAACTGTTACGTTAACAAAGTTCCCGCAAATTAACAACAGTAAAGTAAAACTAACATTGGCGCAGAACTAACCTACTTACACTTTTCTAACATATCGTCTGTTATTCTTACATTGACTTTAATATTTACAAAGTAACTCAGTAAAATACCGTTGTAAATTATCATACACCAAATAGTAGACTCTAACGTAACAAAGTTTTCACATTAAAAAGCAACATAGCATAAACTGACTAAAAATAATGCTCACAACAAACCATACACAATCTTAAACAGGAAATAAGCAGCTCAATCATTCAATCAAATCCGCACTTAACACCAGAAAGTAACTAACAATAGCATGCCAGATTACTACTGTTATTCAACACTTTATCAGCATATCCAACATAACGACTGTAATTACACCACATGGTAATAATTAACTAAAATTATCACAACAATGGTTAATTATCTAACTGACAAACGCGAATATAACTCTAACAAGATAAGGTTCCATAATAAGCTAACATGACGTAACCATAAAAGAAATAATTCCAAAGACAAACCATCACAGCTTATAGCAAGAATATGAGCATCAAATTAACAAAGTCACACTTAATACCATAAAGTAAACTTAACTTACTACAAAGACGTAACTTCACACTTTCCAAAGCACTCTCTAACATATTAACGAATCTTACCATGACACAGTACATTTAATCAAAAAATTGTCATAACCATACCTAACCATAAATAATCCTAACTGAGTAAAGACAATAAGTAACGTTCTTTAGGCTATCTCTTTTTTAGGACTTCCGCCTCGTTTCAGAAAATACCAACCTAAACATGAAAGAAATCGATTTAAATGCTTTTAACTATTTGCATAAAGTGAGGCAATACTTATTATATTTTGACCCTCTGGCAGCAATACAAGCAATGTAGCAGTCGCCCCATTGGTTTAAGATTAATACAATTGACACTAGTCGTTTGGGAATAACGAAACCTCGTGTAAATATCAAACAACAAGCGTAGAGGATGCGGGGAGATGTCATCGTATAAACACTGCGAATGTCATCGTATCTGAAGAAAATAGTGTATAAACAATTCCCTTAAATGTAATGAGATATCTTTCTTTCAAACCAATCAGAAGAAAGTACACAAGAATCGACGTACGAAGAACCATATCAGTTCAAAAAAGTATATATTTCTTCGACAACAACAACAACAACATACATTACACAGATAAGTTCTTAGATACTAACCAACGAAATATAAATGCTAACGTATACATTGTTTTCACCATTAATAAAGCTAACGATAGCATTATCAAGAACTTAAGAAATAATGTTACAACGACGAATCTAAACACAACTTAAGCACGCAATAACTGTTACATTAAAAGTTCCACACTACACCTGTAAAGTAATGACATTGCATCCAAAACGGTAACTATTCTAACTTTTATTATCAAACATATCTCTAAACATACACATTTTTACATTGACACAGTAATATTAACAAGAATTAATCATAACCTTGTTTATTTCATACAGAGCAGTGAAGAGCAAACGTAACAAAGTTTCCTACATTAATAAAGCTAAATAAAAACCTGCCTAAATATGATGTAATCAACACGACAACCATTCTAACACACATACCGTACGAATAAGCCACTAACATTACAAACTTCCGCACTACCAGTAAAGTCCTAAACAACGTACAAAGAGTAACCTATTCCACACTTTTTCAAGCATATCTCTAACATTATCTATATGTTGAATTTTACATTAACATCGTAATATAAAATTTATAAACCTGTCCAATCATCATACTGACAAAGAATATATGCTAATGTAACAAATGTTTTACATCAACTTCGTAATAGTTTAACAAAAAATTCATCATACACCTCGTCTAAATATCATATATCCCCACTGAATATTGAAACAAAACAAAGGTTTAAACAAACATAGACAAAAATAACAAAACTTTATCCTGACATAAAGTTAAACATCATTCTTTGCTGAAAATCACAATAAACCGTAATAGTTTACTGATTTAAATAAGCAGTAATGAATCAGTAAATGGCAGTAAATGTCATACCACCTATTCCCCGCGCCCTACCATCCACCCGCGTGCATCTTTGAATCCTACTGATTCAAGTCAATTTCGGTATCAGTTCATATATATAGTATTATATATATAGAGCGCGGTTGCGGTGCGGTGGCGGAACGTCGGTCCAGTGCCGTGCAAAGTGCGGACTCGCGTCCTGAAGCATGCTCGCAAAAGGTTAAAAACAACTCACAAGTGATCCCCTTTCGGGGATCACTTCTTCGAGCCGGAGCCGGAGTGCCTGAACCAAACCGCGGCCGAGCCGGAGCCGAGCCGAGCCGGAGCCGGAGCCGGACCGGAGCGGAGTTGGAGTCGGAGTGCGTAAAAAACGTTTTCCTTACAGAACGTTTTCGACTCAGATAAGTGTGCATTATGAAAACGAATATTGTAATAAATTAATAATGAATAATGTGATCAGTACAGTTTGTTGATATATTTATTGGAATACGTGGAGTTCTCCGGTTACTATCTCGCGCACGAACACCTGGATGGCTGATAGCCGTAGGCCAACTCAATCTCGGTTTTGAAAGCCCAAAGGGTTAAAAACGCGGCGCAGCGGGCTTAAGCCTCGGGGGTGCCCCTCTATAACTATTCTAACAGACTTGAAATTTACACGTGCTTATACCCATATATAGATTATATTCCAAGTTTAAAGCAAATATCTCTATTCCTTCATATCGAAAAGGGTGGTCTCGGTCAGATTGCGGCAATACTACTAGTAGTAGCAAGGAGAAAATAAATGTCTGACATTTTTCAAGGCTGCAGAGCAGGTAAATTATTTTCTGCTACCTCCAACTCAGGCACCGACTCCGTCTCATTCTCCGGTTCCATCATTTTAAAATTACACAACTCCAGTTTCGGCTCAGCCTTTGGATACTTTTATTACATTGTAAAAAAAGAAAATTAATTCGACTTCGTCTAAGCATCTCGGATGTTTATTTATTTATTTATTTATTTATTTATTTATTTATTTACTTATTTATTTTGAAATTATCTCCAAAATTTATAAATTACGGAAGGTAAGAAGGTGATCAGCCCCCCACCCCCTTCCCACCCCATTTTCCACTAGAATTTATATTTACTAAGGCTCTTTAAGGCCCTTCTAAACTAGGCGTTTAAAACGTGACGTTTTTGAAGTTTTCTTATATAATAGTCAAATAAATAAATTAATAACAAGTTCATTGTTCCATTTATATAAGCGAATTAATCGTCCTCATTTACTTATTCAATTAAAAATAATAATAATAATAAAAAAATAAAAAAAAGCAAAACAAAAAACAAAGATTATTTAATTAATAATTAAAAAGAATTTTCCTTATTGTTTCGTCTTTATTTCACATGAAAATAATATATTTCATATTTTAAATATATATATATATATATATATATATAATATAATTATATATAATTATACTTATATAAATAATATATATTTATATATTATATATATATATATATTATATATTATATATATTATATATATATATAATATAAATTATAATAATTTTTCAATCTAATTTAAAAAAGAATAAATAATTACAAATTCTTGTGAAAAAAATACACTCTTTCCCGTATTATTTAGGTCATCCTGGATAGATCCTAGAATGGAGTCCGCTCACTTTTATATATAATATAATATAATATAATATATTATATATATTATAAAGTTATATATAATATATATTATAATTATATTATATATAAATAATATATATAAAATATATATAATATATATATAATAATAATATATAATTATATATATATAATATATAATATAATTATATATAATTATATAATAAATATATATATATAAATTAATTAAATTACATGATAAATATATAATAACGTATATGAAGTATGATCTTAATAGTTAACTAATAAAATTCTTTAATTTGACCGATTTAAAAGCAATTATATAAATTTGAGCAAAGGTTGAAAATAATAATAATAATAATAATAATAATAATAATGAATAATAATTAGTAATTAATAATATAATAGAATATTGAATAAAAAAAAATGTAAAAAACAATAATAATAGAAAAATAATTAATAACAATAATAAACACCTAAAGAACAGCCACAAAATTACTGCTTGATGACTTTACAATTATTTGTTAACACAAATGTTTTACGTAAATAATAATAAAAAAAAAGTAAAAAAAAAAAATAAACAAAATAAAATGAAAAAAAGGATGAGGTCAAACTTCCTGTTCCATGGAAGCTTTTTGTTCTTTCCTATTATTATTCATTATTATTATTATTATTATTATTATTATTTATTTTTAGATTACAAATTAATCTTATTTTATTATTAGTATTAATTAATTATTATATTATATATTAATTATTTTTTTATTGATTATTAGTTATTATTATTATTACTATTTTATATATAAGAATCTATATATTTATAATAGCACAATAAAATCTACAAGATGTTTAAATATATAATGTACTATATAAATCATAAAGATATATATATATATATATTATATATATAAAATATTATATATATTTGTAGATATATATAAATATATATATATATATCCCCATAATATAATATATATAATTAATATATATATTAATATATATATATATATATTATAATATATAATAAATATATATATAAAGGCCCCCCATATATATATATATTATAAAATATATATATATATATATATTATATATAATATATAATAGTATATATGTTAATATATATATATATTATAATATTATAATAATATATTATATATAATATATATATATAATATATATAATATATAAATGTAATATATATAGTTCTTATATATATATATATATATATATATAATATATATATATATATATATATATATATATATATATATATTACAATGAGTTCGGGGAGTTGCTGGGCACTCATCAGAGTGATGGAAGTAATGGCCTCGGACCTATACACAAATCGTTCACCTCGGACTCGAGAGCCTGTGCAATCCTTTGTCAGCAATATTTTACTAGTAAACACTCTCTGTAGTTGTCTGTGAAATGTTTCGTACGGACGCAGGTGTTGCGATTTTTAATTCATTACTCCTGCTGGACAATCACCAAACTGCAGATTTTATTGCTCCTCACAGACAAAATTACTGTGGGATAAGATCTGGAGAACGGGGGGTCACAGGGGTGTGTAGAGATTACTCGTTCCCTGGGAAAACAGCTCAATATTTTCATTGATTTGGGAGCTGGGCGTGCAGTAGAGTCATCTTGCTGAAACCTAAGGTAAGTGATCTCATCTTTTCAGGAAGGCCTCTGAAATCGTGGAGCCAGAACAGCACAACAATTACTGTACGATGAGAGAGAGAGAGAGAGAGAGAGAGAGGAGAGAGAGAGAGAGAGAGAGCAGAGATATATATCGTGTTATAGTTAAAATATAATTAGAATCGATAGGAACTTGATGACTGGTATGGAGTATATGTACAACAACTTCTGCATACAGCACACTACACTAGATCCTTGAAATAGTGCTTCAAGAATTTATCGTTAAGGCTATAATTATCTACATAGCATTCTAGATAAGCTTTCGAGCCTTCTCGGCAACTCGACGGCACGCGATCTCATTCTCTCTATATGTATGTTGTACGGAAATAGAACTAAATATTATTGAATCTAATTATATATATATCTTAATATGATATTCTTTTCATAAGTTTTTGGCAGTATACTACTTTGCTTAAAACATGTCTCGCGCTTCGTGGCCATTGTTTAAAACTGCTAATTTAAGTAATTGGATAACTTGAGAGAGCATTCTCGGTAGTCAGTTTGTAGAGTATACATGATTCAATTCTACTATTCTTGTTGATTATCTTAAGTGGCTAGAAAGATTCAGTAAGCTTGCTCTATCAGTATTATGGTATTCCTGAGCTTGTAATGAGGGTGTCATCGTCGTCGGTGATTTCTCGCTACTCAGTGTTTGTTCGTTTTACTTCTAAATGTGGGATTAATTAGTTACGCTTTTCTTATTGTTTTAGCAAGTTGGTGAGGGTCAGAGTGGGGTGTGTTGTCTTTGTATAGTTAGTTATTCATTTTATTTTCTGTTGATTATTTTGTTTTTGCGTTATTTATTTTTTTTTTTCCTAGTTATTCCTTTAAATTTTTTTATATTTTTATGTTAACTAATTTAAGCTTTAACCCTATTAATCTTCTTGTTCTCTACTTACCTTTCTATATTCTATTTATTGTGAGTGGTGCTCTTATCTAGTTTCCTACACCCTGATTGTTTATTCACACATATATTTGATTATAATATTATACAACTCATTGAATGACCATATTATATTAACTATATGAACACATATCTACTACTCTTTTAATGAGGAATATTGACTTAACTATGAAACTTCATTTACTCTGGTAAGTTTAAATACTCAAAAGACAGCATTTCTTAAATGTCACGACCATCAAAGGTGCTTATGTAATTTTCAATCTAATGATATAATTTTGTTTGTTTAGTTCTTTTAAACTCCATCTTAATCTCGATCTTCTATAACCGTGTGCAATAATGTCTCGTGGCAATTATTATATAGAGATGGATTATTCTGTGATATTTGGAGTATACTATATTTTCATTTTTCTAAGAACCATATTAAGCTCCTTTACACCGCTACTTTTTTATAGTATACTCATTTCCATTAACTCTTTCATAAATAATATTTTATTTGCTATATGATTTAATATATGTTATGTTATCTATCTTTGGTAGTATCTATCATTTTCCTGATTTTGGTATTGGCATCTCTTCGATTGGATAGAGCTGTCTAGTCTTGCAGAATTATTTAACCCTTTATTGGCTATTATTTCAATCTATACTGTAATCTACATTCAGTTCTTTAATTTCTTAATCTCTGAGAAAAATGAAAATCCAGTTGGGGTAAGTAAAAAACCAAAGTTTCTTTATCATATAGCAATTTGGTGCAATTAAGCGAATCCATATTCCATTGTTCTCCCACACACCATCATCTTTATATGTGTCCCAAATTCTCAAACTGACGCGGGCTAGTTGTTAACGCCTTGTAAAAGGGACAAGGATTTTCTCAGCTCCTCTGAGGGCCATAAATTATAAAGCGCCGGTGCCCTATTGTGAATGTGCGGATGGGGTTTGGTTTAATAAAAGCAAAGAAGCAAAGAGTGGGTGGGGTTGGCCGGGAAGAAGCAAACATTCTATCGTCCCTCGCCCCTGGCACCAGCTGCTTACTCCATTATATATAAAATTGGTAATGGTATGAAAGTAAGAAATATGATCCTTTAAAAACAGTTCAACCCTACAACGACAGTAACTATTCAGTTAAGGCCTAAAAAATTTAGTCGATTATATTAGTTCGAGAATCATACCTAATCTACTTATAAACCCTGGTGTATAAGGTGCTAGTATTATATTTTACTTTTTCCGGAGAAGCTATAGTAATATATTATATGATTACTATTATTATTAGTTATATTAGTAGAAATAATATAATATATATTGAATTTAAATTATATATAATTAACTAATTATAATATAATATATATTAAATTAATATATATATATAGTGTAATATTAAAGTATTATATTATAGTTAATATCATATATTATTATATATAATCCTTTTATATATTTATATATATTTATTATAATTATATTATAAATATATTAATGAGTTACTTATATATATATATAGTATATTTATATTCGAATATATATTATATAATATATATATAGTATATATAAATTTATATATATAAATGAGTATATTTATATATTGTGGGCGAAAGCGTTGGGTACAATTAAGCCCAAATCAAGGATGAGGGTTATGCATCCAGAGAGATCTGCGGATTATACATACATGCACGTGTGGTGCATGCTCCACATCGCACCAGTACGCGGCGATCGTGACTGCTCTACATGGTATAGGTTATTATATTTATTATTCACGGAAATATAGGTGAGAGCCCCACAGATATATTACGTTTCATGTTTCATGATATAGACTTTTTAATAGCATAAATTCCTATTCATTACTTCTATTAGTAGTAACAAGATCATATTCAGAGGACGACTCTAGTCCTATGAGCAGACATCAGACAGACCACCTCGCAAGAGAGGGAAGAAAGTGGCGGTTTATCAAATGTTTCGGTAAGGAATAATGGATGATTCTGAGTGGACCCTAGGGTATTTGAGATAACCAGAAGAAGCCAAAAGTCTGAAAACGTAGCAGAGAATGACCTTTAGGCGAAAATTTGAGAGAGGGGCAGAGTACGGAGTATATCGTCTCACGTTACATGGCTTAGCACTATGAATAAGCATAATACAGAATTATTTAGGTACATATGAGACGACTGAGGGTATTTATATGTGAGTAATTGTTGTGAGGGGAGAGTGCGAGTTGCATCCTCCACCGATATTTGCCAACAGCCGGATAGGTGCGTAGTAGTATATATCAGCCCTGCACACGGTCGACTTATGAGTATAAGGTAGCTAATGCGAAAGGTTAAAATTTTATAATGGTCAATATGGTTGACGTTTATTTCACGAAGAACTAATGTGTAGGTAGTATTATTTTAATAAGTGTGGATAGATAATTTTTGACGAATATGTTGGCACGAATGGAGTTTTGATATATTTTCTATATATCGTACGGTAGTAATAATGTTATAATAATAGCCGCCCAATCAAGAGTTGGGTAGCGAGTGAAGGTTAGGAGGGGAGGTAAAAGAAAATTTTATTTGGGAAAGGTGAGTTATTGTGGTTGTTGTGAGTTATTAAATGTATATGAAATTTAATTTTAGTTTATTAGGATAAATAAGAAAAATTTGTAATACGCAGGAAGTGGGGGAAGATGAAACGTCTTGAATAATTACCCAACCCCATTTTTTATTGGTTAGGGGGAAAAAGGCAATGAAATAAAATGGAAGAGGTCCTAGTTTTGGTTTGTATGGTTGGCTGTTTGTATTAATTTTATATGGAAAGAATGGAATATTGGGAATACTTGGTTTTTACAAGAAAAGTGAAAATCATAAGTATATAAAATTCATGGAAGAAGTGGAGATTACGTTATTGAAGATTGAAATTTACAAGATTTAATTGTTTGGTGGGTATAAATAGAAAGGAAATAGAGGCAGATTACCTGTGTTTGTTTTCCAGTATTAGGGGGCAAAAGGTTAAGGGGGTTTAATCTGAATCTTTTGGTGGTTTGAATAAGGTTTTAAGGTAAGGGGTGGTGGGAGGTTAAGAAGGTAAAAGTCGGAGTTTTCATAGAGAAGAGAAAGTAAAAAGTTTTATTAGGAAGAAATATGATAGTCATTAAAAGGGTTGGGAAAAAATTTAGATTTGAAGGACTCTAAGTGTAAGAAATGGGATTGATTTAAGGATAGGGAAAATTGGGGAAATGAAGTTAGGTGGGAATAAGACGGATGGAAGTGGGGATACGGAAATTTTAAGGGTATAGATTGGAGTATAGAGAAGTGCGTGAAGGATTTTTTAAGAGAAGGACTCAAATTTTTTTGGTGAAGAGGGCTCTAGAAAGGAATCTATTGAGTGGAAGTAAGGGTTGATGGGGGAAAGCAATAGTTAAGAGTGAAAAAGGGGAAATTGAAAATTGGAGGTTGGGAGTGAGAGTAGTGAAGAAGTTTTTATTTGGTGAAGAAAGAAAAAAAAAGAAGGGTCTATGCATTTGAACATGGTGTTTTATCTTGGGGGGCGATAATTGGGTAGTGGAAGTGGGAGGAAATCTAGTAAGATTTAAGAAGTTGGGAAAAAGCTAAAGAAGGGCGGGTTGGAGCGGAGGTGCACCGACGAAGTAATATATGCCAAATTATAATGATTAATGTGTAAGATAAACCAAGTGAGATCGCAGAAAAATTTTTGAAAAACTAGGGAAAGAACATCGGTTATTTTGGTATAAAAAAGGGAATAAGGTGGGGGGGTTTTGGTTAAAGAGAGTAAAGGGTATTTAAGAAGGGAAATAGGGGAAAGGGGGAAAATGAGGAATTGCGAAGAGGGGTAGGTTGATGATTTTTTCTGTGGTATGATTGAGGAAAAATTTATGGCGTGAGATGTAGGGGAAAAATTTTTTTAGAGAGATTAA
Source organism: Trachelipus rathkii (assembly GCA_015478945.1). Lineage (NCBI taxonomy): Eukaryota > Metazoa > Arthropoda > Malacostraca > Isopoda > Trachelipodidae > Trachelipus > Trachelipus rathkii. Next base: position 34,680 of record JABUQX010008599.1, read on the forward strand.
AATGTAGGTGGAAATGGAAAATGGGGATGGGGTAGAGGGAGAGGATTGAGTAAGGAAAATTTTACTATAGATAGTGAGTGGAGGATATTGGGTAGGGGGAAAATAGATATATAATGGTAGGGAAGGGGAAGGTGGGGAAATATGGTAAATACAAATTGGAAAAGAAAAATTCTATTAAGGCCAAAAAACCAAAGGAAAAAAAGGAAAAAGTTCACCACAAGGGTCCTAGATGGGTGTTGGGGAGTAATGGAAATAGTTAACAGCAAATGGGAAGGTACAGTAAGGGCTGGAGGAGAATGCTTCTTTTAATAGTTATAAGTATTTTAATTGTGATATTTTGAGATCAGGAAGGGTAGTATATAGCTTTAACCCACAAGATGGAGTATTGATGGGAATAAAGGGATGGTTGTTTCATGGGTTCCCCCCCTTAATAAAGGGAAAAGGGGAAATATGTAGATGGGGAGTTGGTGGGGGTTAAAATTTTTAATAGAGGCTCCATATTTGTTCCACCCTCCCTTTATTTGAGTGTAAAGTGGGGAGAAAATGGATCGTATGGAAGAATATATAAACTTTGTGGGTTTGAGAAGGACTTAACAGGGAAAAAAAAGTAAGAGTATATTGGGGGGAGAAAGAACAAGAATAAGGGAATTTATAGGTTATGAGGAACGGGGTGGGTATTTGGTGGTAATCCAAAGTTTTATTAAACCAATGTATAAAATTGTGATGTTGTTGGTGGAAAGAATTAAACATTATAAGAAAATGAATGAAGTAAGAAAAATGGAATGTGAGCTTTCTCTTTTCTGGGTTACCTTGGAGAATACCCATAATTAGATAGAGTTGGATATGAAGTGAGTGAGTGAGGGGAATAATGGAAAGGGTGTCTTAGTTGGAAGTAATAATGGATAATAGGGTAGTGGAGGTTTAAATTAGGCTAAAGGTTAAATATAAAAGGTCCAGTTTTTTAAATAAGCAATTATATATAGTTATTATAAGAAAATAGTTTTGTTGGGTGAGAGTAATTAAGGAGGGGAGAATAAGTGTGAGATTGTATATTTTTTTTTATTAGAGTACGAGAGGGGTTTTGATGATACAAGGGAATGTTATCTTAATAAACTACTTGTTAATCTTATTTTTTTCCTCAATTAATAATAATAATCTTTAATGGAGAGTTTGGTCTTGTGTTATAAGATGAAAATGTGAAGGGAGGGATAGAATGGGGTTGGGAAATTGAATTGGAGTAAGGGGTTGGATAGATTAGGGAAAGTTGAAATATAGATATAACTGGGTAGTTTTATTTTTGCAGGATAGATTTAACCTTAGCCCCCTTAGTGGGCCCGAAGAAATATTTCAGAGGTTCCCCGCCCTGAAGTAATTTTGGATTGAAGGAAGTTTTTGGGAGAAGAGGTGTGGGTTGGTGAGGGCAAAAGGGTCCCCCCTTAAAGATAAATCCAGGGTAAGAGTAAAAGGTGTTTATTTTAAAGTGTTTATTTGAGGAGGAAATATGGAATCTACACCAGGGTTGATTTTGAGTCTGGTCAGCAGTTGGCTGAATGCCCTGGCAGAGTAAAATCATTTATGACCCCAACGGTAGAATATGTGATCATATGGTCCTTGATGAAGGGAAAGAGGAATAAAATAGATAATACAAGTGAAGTAAAGGGTAAGAGGGGAAACCGATAGACAGCATTGAGTGTTTGGTCCCCTATTGGTAAAATACTTATACAGCTTATAGTGATTGGACCAAATGTATATAATAATGGTTTTGTATTTATGGAAAATAAATTCTTGGTAGTTCGCACCCAGCGGGTTAACTTTATAATGTGGTTGATGGGGGAAAACATGGTGGGATTAAAATGGCTAGTGGATATATATTTATCCCTCCAAAGAAAGAAAAGTATTTTGTATGAAAGTTGGGATTTTGTTATTTTGAAAAGAATGAAAGGGTTTGTATTAAGAAAGCGGTTGGGGGGGGGTGTGGGTATAGTTTATAATTAAGAGAGGAGGATTGGTAATAGGTGGTGAAAGTAAAGAGAGAAAGGGATGTGTGGAAGGAAATGGTGTTAGATTTTTTGGGGGTTGAGGAAATGTGAAGCGTGGAAGAAGGGAATGGTTTTTAATGAAAAATGGGTTTTTTGGGGACTAAACCTTGGGAGAGAATGGAGAGGACCAGAAAAGGTGGGTTTTTATGAGGAGAAGTTTGAGGAGGTACACCGGGTGGAAGGGGGGATTAGAATATAAAAAAGAGGAGAAGGGAAAGGGTGGGAAGACCCGCATAGAAAATAATAGAAGAAAATGGATGGATGATGTGGGCGAGACCCTTTCTGGGAAGTAGTCAAGAAGGGATCTTAAAAAGTGAGAGTGGAGAAGGTCAAAATGGCACATGCCGGTTTTGTGCGGCCGGCAGAGAGTTTAACAGATTGAGAATATCGTGAGAGGTGAGGGCGGACTGGGGCTGGGCCAAAAGAGTTTAATATGAGAAAGGAGAGAGTAAATAAAATTATCAATAAAGAATTAAGGCGAGTGAAAGCCTCTGCTAATAACGTATAATACCTACTTCAAAACCGTTTCTCCAACGGCGCAATGCGCGATCCCCACCTCCCGCTGGCGTGATTTGACCATCCTTTCTGGAAGCTCTCGTATCAAACCATCCCCGGTCTAAAACACCCGCTTAAGCGGGAATATGTTATTTTTATTAAATTTATGCATTATTACATTATTTAGAAATAAATTTTATTAGTAACTTAATAAAACTGAAGAGAGTATAATATAATAATAGATTATAATTATATAAAAATTTATAAGTATATTAAAGTTATTAATCTATAATGGCATTATATAATGATTTTTCTTTTGATTTTCTCTTGTATGGGTTATATTATTTATCTAATATCTTCCATGTAATGTATATTAAGTAGTTGGATTATTAATGATGACCTATTGCAGTATTTAGATAATTATATATGAAAAATGGAGTTTATTATATGATGCATATAATTTAATACGTGTATAAAATAATTTATGAGTATTATCACTATAAATTCATGATATATTTATAAATAACGTTGAATATATATATATACCCGAGGTGCCTACACAAGTATTCCTGTTATTTGATAATTTCAAAATTTTAGTTTTCTTAATTTTTAGGTCTTTGTGGATGTATATTGTTTTTTTCTTCCCTCAATAAATAAAGTATTTCTTCTTTTTCTTTCTTTAATGAGCCTTTCTTTCACAGTAAATTTAAAGGTTGAAAAATAAATAGAATGTTAATATAAATTTTCTCTTTTTATATTTACGGGTGTTATTATTTTCTTTGAGGGTCCATTAATGGTTTGGACGTTTCGTTGATGGATAATTTTGATTTCAACAGTTGTGTTGTTGTTAAAAATCTCTTACACACGATCATGCAGTTTATAAAAGTTCACTATGTAAGTGGGATGCTTTATTTTATTTATATATTTTATAGTATTTTTTTTATTTAGTGTTTTATAGCTTCAGCAATACGGATTAGGGTATAAAAATGTTATATTTTTGTATATATTATTAATAACTATAATGATTATATATAAATACTATATTATATTATAATTATGATATATTATAATCTATATGAAATATATATAGATCATTATAATATATATTATTATGATTAATAATAGTATAAAATATATATAATTAATTATTTTATTATATTAATATATAAAGTATATTATATATATATATATAATTATTAAATTTAATTGTATATATTATAAATTAAATTAATTTATATATATATAATTATTAATTATATATATATATATATTAATTATATATATCAATTATTATATATATAATATATATAATAATTATATATATATTATATATAATTAAATTATATATATTTATATGATTAATTTAATATTATGATATATTATATTATAATATTAACAACAACTTATACTTATTTTTTTATTATTATATTATATAATATTATTTTATTTTAATTGCGTGTTTTATCATTTGATTTGTACAAATGAAAAAGCTCATTTTTTATTAAAATATTTTTCATTAAAAATTGTTAAATATATTTTAGTTATTGTTTAATTTGTCTATATTTTTATTTATATATATATTTATTACACTAACCCCGCTATCTAGAATTGTGTATGGATAACATAGTAAAACCTGAGGAAACATTAAGGTAGATAGGTAACCTATTCTTCATCCTTACTATATAATAAATATAATATTTTATATATATATTAAATTTAATATTTATTATTTATATTATATAAATTATAATATATATTATATATATTATATTAGCTTAATAATATTTAATAATAAAGTAATATTATATAATATATAAAATTTATTAAATTATAAAATATATATATTAAATTAGTATCTTGAGGAATACAAATTATAGTGGTATTTCAATCCTGAGGAATCTTTATGATCACCTTAATGGATATAAGGCCACGTACATGATGATACTGGCTCACAACCGAAACACTTAACCCATAACTGGTGAGGGATTATTAACAAGAATATAGGTAGTGATTTCAACTTATTCTAAACGTTATTCGGATTGAGTTTTTAACTCAATCCTAATCACTTCCAATGTAATTGAAAGATGAATATAAAATAATAATATTATTTAAAAAAACTTAAAAATTAGGAGTATGTTAATACTATACGTATTAAAACAATTTTTAACTATTAATTTGATAAAAATTTTCAATAATAATAATGAAATAGAATAATAAAATAACAATAATATAAAAATAAATTAATTAATAATAAAGAATAAAAGTTAAATTGAAATAAAATAAAATCAGACATTAAGAATAGAGTACATAATTTTTAATAGACCCTAAGAAAATACCAATTTTATAAAAATGAAAAAATATAATTAAAACAATTATATTTCAATTAATTTTTATCTGTTAATAATTAATAAAATGATATAAAAATAAACTTTGAATAATAAAAATAAAATATAAATAAAAAAATCATAAATTTTAATTTATAAATTCTCAATCTATTATTAATAATAAATATAATAAATATAATTAATAAATAATTAATCATAATATAAAATAGATAATTAATATAAATAATATTAATAAATTTATAATATATAATAATAAATAAAATAAATAATTGAATTAATATATAATATATAATAAAATATATAATAATAAATAATAAATATAAATTTAATAATCGAAAAATGTAAAATTTCAAAATCACGAATAATATATAATTAGTAAAAAATTTCTGATTAAACCCAACTCCACCAACACTTCCAAACAAGCGAGAAAAAGCAAGACGTATACTACACCGAAAAGCGATAAAGAAAAATTTTAAACTGTAACGAGATATTAGTTTTCTTGGTATTTTGTTATAGAGATTGGGGTCACTATATCGAGTAGGTGGTGGGGTTTTAGGTCTGAGGCCGAGGCTTTTATGGGAATAGTAGGAAATTACTTTTTATGGGTGCAGCGTATAGAACTACGGTTTTGTTAATAATATAAAATTCTTTATGATCGTCGTGGAGCACGGACCTCTTTTTCTATGAAATATATATTCCTTTCAAATCAAGGTTTTATTTTAATATCTTATCATTTTAAATTCTCAAGACATCTTATTTCTGTTTTCTTAAGGAGTAAAATGGATTGAACTCGAGGGTTATTGCGGGGAAAGCCGAAATAATTGTGTGAGGCTCCGGGATTGCATGAATGTTCTTCTTTATTTATAGGCCCGCCCCATAGAGGATTTGAAACAGTGGGGGGGTTAAATTGGGGATTAAGGTCTATGGCGAGTAAATATGTTAATATAATTCCCATTGTACTCACTAGGAGAACCGAAAAAATATTCACCGACTTTATTAACTGATTATTGACCTGATTTTTTTCCGGCTGGTACAATTTCCGCTGTGGATGGAGAATCGCGGTGAAGTTTTGTTTTTGGAAAAAGGAGGTTATTTCACCTATGTAAGCTAGTTTAGCAGTAGACTAGTGCGGCCTATGCATCAGCTGGATATCGTACAATATATTTTAAAAATACAACGGACCATGGATCGGAAGCAATTTGGGTGATATTATCATATTATATATACGCCCGGTTTATCTTATTAAGGTGGAAAAATAAGAAAGCTAGGATGAGTTTTCTAGAGGGATATGTGAAGATGTTGAGTTTTTAAGTTAGAATTTCCTAAACGTATGTTTGGGATAAAGGTCATGAAAGGTTCAAAGAATTTTTGTTGTCTGTCGTCTGCAAAATATCACTGAGTTATTGGGTTTTTTGGGGGCCCCGTATGAGAATAAAGGGATAAATTTTTAATGGATAATTTAGGAGAAGTTATATGAGAAAATAGATACTCTTGAAGTAGGTTGAGATGTATTATGTTTATTAGGACGAAAGTCATATTGTTTCGTGACCAAATAGAGGGAAAAGTAGTTGAGAAATCCGTATCAATTAACCATGTAGGGGGGGGAAATACAGATTGTGTAGTGGCCCAGTTAGAAACAAAAGAAGTTTTATCCGTTAGAATAGCTTACATATAGTTTCTGAGTGGGGTAGATAATAAATCCGAAGTCTCCTAAAATTCTGAAGCATATCATTATTCAGTAGTAATTATTATATATATGCTCCACGATCAATCAAGTAACAATAAAATACCCTATTTAAGTATTTAAAGGTCGTAGGTAGGATAATGAAGCCTGAGAAGTTTATTTAGTAGCCTATATATATCTACAGGATAGTAGAGGATTAGAGCCTTTTACCGATTATAGTCCCGAGGTTAACGTGGAGAAAAATTAGCGCGCACCTATTTGGGGTTTTGTTGATGATTCGATGTTAACCATCTATAGTGATAATAGGGAAGGCGTTGTTTTGTATGTGTATTGTCTCCGCTGAGTATTGTCCGTACTAAGTGGGGTTGGAAATCTCTTTAAATATTATTGGTGTAGGTGGGTATTAGAATTATGGATTGAGTATATTTAGTGATAAGATGTCTCGTCACCTCGCCTATAAATAGGTATATGATATAGGTAGGCCCACAGGGGTTGTGATGAATGGTGAAAATAATAATCCTTGGATGATATGGATGAATGAATAAGCAATCGTTTCCAGCGCCTCCCACCGCTCGATGTAGGTATTCATCGTGTCGGTGATAAATAAATGAAAATTATGAGGTGTTTAAGGATAGAGAATATGTGGAGGTTGGGGTGCACAAATATCCTTGGGTTTATGCGCCACATAACCTCACAAAGATTAGTCATTTGCTGTAAGTGATGTGGTGAAGAAAAAAAGCCATTATTTGGGCAAAAGGCGCCCTGGGGTACCATGTACTGGTCAGTCGGAGGGGTGATAACCTCCATTCGGCCCATTGACAATCGATCGTAAGTTATGTGGATGAAGAAATATTGTTATGTTTATATAAAAGGATACTCGAAATGTGATTTGTCTTACCGTAGCCATTATGTGATATAAATAATATATATTTTTAGATATATATATTAGTATATATTAGTATTAATATGTATTAATATATATATATTAATATAATTATTATTAATATTAATATTAGATAGTATTTAAAAATAATTATAATAACTGATATTAATTTATATAAATTATAATAAAGACTATGAAAATAACTTCTTGGTTGATGGTATTAATACAGTAGAGGAACAGAAATAAGAAGCAAATGGTTTAGTTATAGTAATTTTTATTTTTTCTTACAAAAAAAAATAGAAAAAATAGCTATTGAAGAGCTAAATCAAATTCAAATAGAATAATTATTCACATAAGTATTATATAAATTTACAATTAACATATATATATATATATTGACAAAATATACAAATGAAAATTTTTTGTAGAAGTTTGAAAGAAATGAAAAATAGATGTATTTATATGCCAAAACGAGTTAATCCGGGAAACTGATAATTTTAATAGATATTCCTAGTATATTGGTTATGGTAATTTTGTGAGGAGAAAATACCTCTAAGTTTTTTGGCATCCTAACCACAATTGGCTACCGTAGGTAACCCTACTATCATTGCCCACATATTATGAAATGTATTTGAGTACAATTATGATAAATGTTTTTGCAATGTATCAGTGAATAGTAGTGATACTAGATATATGAGTTTAGTATTTAAGGTATAGTAATGACACATGATGCAAGTGGAAACTCTCTTAAGGAGTGTAGGAATACGGCTCATGGTAGTGGGGAGGGGTTCCCCAAAAAATAATTTTCGCCGACGTTATCGTTACCATTATTGACCCAGTGATAGTATATTGCTGTGGCCGTGTCAAAATCCAAAACTGTTATATGCTTCAAACCATGCCAAGGATATAAATGAAATTTTGAGGGAATTTTGGTTTTATTAATAAGAAGAAAATAGTATAATTGTCCCTAAGTGTGATAAAATGAGTAGTTATCTTTGTTATATAAAAAAGCCGCACCATAAAACGTACCAATTGAATTTCAGAATATTCACAGACCAGATGTATTTCCTCCAGTAAAAGATCAATAATATAACTTCCATCCATCCATGGTCTATTTATTTTGTAGATCTCGCAGATATGAATAATGCCCTGTCCTTACAACCACCTTGTCATCGAGTCGATGATGTGCGTGACTGCTAATCATATGTGCCGTCCCAATGAAAAAATGCCAACACCTGCCGCTACGCCATGTATTAGTGTATCCTCACTGCAAATAAGTCATTGGGGTTATCTAGGTGGAAAATAAGTGGCACGTCTAAAAGAGTTGATGAGCCATTGTGATATCGCCCGTCTAGATGATAAATTAAGTAAAGGAACATTTGCCGCCCTGGTGTCCGCTGATAGTAGATTACTAATTTGAGAGTAATTAGGGTGCAGGCGTCAGGAAAATGGCCATAAGATACCTACTGTTGAAGGTAGGGGTGTGTGGTGTGAATAGTATAAGTCCAATGACGTCATGCTTTATCTAGCTCGGAAGGCTTCACTAAGCATCAATTAATTTGGCATTCGAAAACATGTCTGGAATAGAGAATGTTTCCAACTTAACTTATATCGTGAAACCGCGATAATCTTCATTGTTGTTATGATCAAAAATAAAAACTTAAACAAAGTTACAAATATAAAGAACCATATAAAGAGAACAATTACTAAATATTAATTAATAATTATCGCTATCGCAATCTCATGGCAGGTTTTGTGAAGTCCTCTGATTATCTAGTAGGTTTAATATAAGATTTTTTAGTCATGTATTTGAAAACCAGTTTCCGAGGTCTAATCTAGAAGATGAAATACACAAAATTCCCCTCACAACTTCACAACCCCTTTTAATAAGGTCGATAATATTAGCTGTATCGTTAAAGAAAATTTTGGGCGAGTCTATAAAGATATTTCATATTTTTATATTTTCAAGTTATTATATATCAAAATATTATTAATAATTTATTACCATTATTAATTATTATTAATATATATTATTATTATTATTGAGAGATAATATAAATTATATTTTGTAAATTTATTAATTTTCCACTTAAGTAGAAATTATTATATTATATACAAAAATGAACGTATTTATTATTATTTGTAAAAAATGTTGATACAGTAATTAGTATTGTTATTAAATATATGTGTAAGTGACAGATGTATGTCTATTTTTAAAATCTTTTAATCTCAATTATATATTATTATTTAGTTATTTTATGATTTTAAAATAGGTGTTTATAATAATATTAATGTATTAATAATTATTTAGTTATTTAATTTAAATTAAATTAACAAAGTTTCCCCCCCAATCGCTCATATAAGCTCAATTTTTACCTAGTTAGTTTTTATTGTTCGGTAGTAGCTATATCGTAGTAATAAAGATACATAAAGACACTTCAGACTCTAATTAAACTTGTAAACTCAATGAATTAAATCGCCTAGGCCAAATAAAAATTTTTTCACAATAATAATTAAGAACAGAAGAGTTATAGTTTACTGAAAATTCATGTTGTCTATATACAACAGATGTCCTATGACGTGACGATTAAAATTGCTTGTAAATGAGAATTGCTTTCCAATACAGTTAGTTAAGTGAAAATGAAAAAGATATTTATATCCTTATTCTAAAAATAGAACAACATATCAAATAGAGGAATAGTCAAAATACAAGTTAAATATAATATATTTGATTATTTATCGCGATATTCAGTACCTTGAAATATAGTTTAATGATAAATAAGTATATATATATATATAATACTATAATATAAATTAATATATATTTAAAAATTTATATATATTATAATTATATACTTAATTAATATTGAATTAT
>JABUQX010008599.1:52500-55000 GCA_015478945.1 Trachelipus rathkii
GTTTTGATGTTTACCGCATAGAACATATCTGTTCTAAGACGGTGATCTAATTGATCACACTGAGTAGGAAAAATAATATAAAAACAACATTTAACCCACTTTGTGGAGAATATGATATTTGATGCTTAAAAACAGAAACTGTTCAGAGTGAAAAAACTCATATGTCACATTAACAGTGGACACATCCAACACACTATGATGTTTGATGCTTAGAAGCAGAAACTGTTCTGAGTGAGCAAACTCATATGCCACATTGACAGAGGACACATAAACACACAAACGCATATGTTACATAGAAATAGGTAAAATAATATACTTATTTCAAAAATACAAACAAATTTGTTTTAAAACAGTAGATACATACAAGAAATGAGATAAACAAAAATACTAAACAGACTAGTCTTGAGTGGACTGTAAAGTCTTTGCTAGTCGGTGTTCTATAGTTCTTCTTCTTCTTCTTCTTCTTCTTCTTCTTCTTCTTCTTCTTCTTCTTCTTCTTCTTCTTCTTCTTCTTCTTCTTCTTCTTCTTCATCTTTTGTTAATGTTCATTTAGCTTTCAAATCTCTCTCTCTCTCTCTCTCTCTCTCTCTCTCTCTCTCTCTCTCTCTCTCTCTCTCTCTCTCTCTCTCTCTCTCTCTCTCTCTCTCTCTCTCTGTCCTTTTCTTTCTCTGTTTATACGCCTCATTATTAATTTTCTCTGAAAGAATAATGAGCAAAATTGTTGCTTTTCCAAATGCTTTATTAATATAATGAGGAAATTAATGTGCATAATTTTGCGGAATAATATATAATCTTGAGTTCCCACACGTGCGCACATACTTGCACACTCGCACGCACAGCACGCAACAACACACTATATATATATATATGATATATAATATATATATAATATATATATATATATATATATAAGTATATATATTATATATATATAATATATATAATATATAGTATATATATAATATATATATATATATGATATATATATATATATCTAAGAGTAGATATATATATTAATATTATTAGTATTATATATTATATATATATTATGATATATATATTTATATTATATATATGTATGTATATATATTATATATATTATATATATATATATATAATATATATATATATAGTTATATATATATATAGTATTATATATATATATTATATATATATATATATAGATATATAATATATATATATATATGATGGACATGTATATAAGATGTTGACTCCGTTTATGCGGGGGAAATTTTCGATAAGAAAAACCAACGAATTTCGGGCCTTTTCTTTATTGCTGCAATTTCTATTATTTATTGAAGCGTTATTTGCATTTTTAATTTTTAAGAAATTTTAACAAAGATTTATTGATTATTATTATTATTATTATTATTATTATTATTATTATTATTATTATATTATTATTAGTTATTATTATTATTATTGATGATTATTATTATTATTATATATTCGTGAATTTAATTTTTTTCAAAGTTCTGTTTCGATGGTTTTATTATTTGATTTTCGGATTATTATATTATTTATGGTATTTTTATTTAAAAAAACTCCCCCGGACCCGCGAGCTTGCGAGCGGGCACCCCGCTCTGCGGCGGGACGGGGGGGGATGGTAGTAAGGAGGGGGGGGCCGAGGCCCCACCCCCGGATCAAGAACATAAAATATATAAGAATATCCAGAATATCAAGTTTATTATTGTCAAGGTGTGGTCTACAAACTTTACGTATGCATTCATCAATTTAAACTGAAATAAATAGGCTAAGCACGGCCTAAGCTACTCATTTTTATAAGGCTATAGGTGTGAAGCACAAAAAAATATATATCAATTTCTTTTTACTTTTTGTTAATATTAATGAAATTACATTTGAAAATCCAGCGTTTACTAATGTATTTACCCTCAAATCATTGAAATTACGTTACATTTTTATTGATTTTCGTTCCTGGAGTCAACGATCTTATTAAATAGCCTGATATATATATATATTATATATAGTATATATATTATATTATATATATAAATATTATATATTAATTATATATTATAATATATAATAATGATAATAATTTAGTAATAGTATATATATATATATATATATATATAGTATAGTATATATAATATATAAATTATATATGATATATATAATATATATATATATTAATATATATATATATTTATAATTATAATATTATATATTATTATCATTATACAGAACACTTATTCGCCGCTTAAGCGGTGTAGTGGTACGTGCAGCTTCCCTAATTCATATTTTCCTTCATCTCGCCCCCACCACCTCCTCCATTCCATTCTATCTCTCGCCAACACCCTACCATCCTCCACCCTCATCCCTCTCTCTTCCAGCATTTCCTTTATTCCATCCATCCACCTTCTTCTCGGTCTCCCCCTTCCTCTTCTTTCCTATCCCCTCCGCCTCCCAAACTCTCCTAACCACCCTTTGTTCCTCCATTCTCTCCAGATGTCCAAAA
>JABUQX010008599.1:60000-68447 GCA_015478945.1 Trachelipus rathkii
TATCATCTTTCCTAAATAGACATATTCCTCCACTTTTTCCAGTGTCGTTTTTCCGATTTTTATGGGCTTGGGGTTTATTATTAACTTACCAAACATTACTTTAGTTTTTGATGTATTCATTTTTAGTCCAACTCTTTCGCTCGATATCTTAAAATTTTCAAATCATGATTTTTAGTTCCAGAGGATCTGAAGTAAATAATACTATATCATCTGTGAACCAAAGATGACTCAGATATATACCATTTACATTTATTCCTGTTGATGACTAGTCTAGTCTTTGAAATATCTGTTCTAATACCGCAGTGAACAATTTTGGATATTTCGTATCTACTTCTCTAACTCCTTTCTTAATTCTTATTTTTTTGATTCTGTATGTAGTTAAAAGGAAGTTGTTCTCGAATAAAAATTCTTTAGAATTTCAATGAAGTTCTTGTTTATCCCTTGATTACCCAGTGCTTTATAACAGAGCATTATGCGCCTCACAGAGTCAAGCCATATTTCATCAATCTAAGCGAAAATCGCGAATGCATTAAGTGGGTGATTGATATTCATGCCATCTATTTATAAGTTCTTGGACTACTTGTAGATGGTCGTTCGTATTATACCCACTACGAAATCCAGCGTGTTCGTGTGGCTGGTTGTAATCTAATTGTGCTGTTATTCTATTCTTTATAATTTTTATGAAAATCTTGTAGATTGATGGAACTAGGCTTAATAGACGGTAGTTTTATATAGTATAGTAGTATATATATATATATATGATATAATATAAATATATATATATTAGTATTATATATATATATAATATATATATATATTTTTATATATATCATAATATATATATATATATATATATATAATGTATATATTATATATATATATACTATATATATAATAATCACGTATAAATAATAATAATATATATAATATTATATGTATGTAATATATATATATATATATATAGTATATGTATATATATATAATATATATCACTATATATATATATATCTATATATAATATATATCGTTATGATATGTATATATATATAATATATATATAGTACTATATATATATTATATATATATATAATATCTATAAACATCTATATTATATATATATAGTATATGTATACATTATATATAATATATACAAAATACTATAAAAATATAAAATATATATATAATATTATATTATATTATAATAATATATATAAATTTATTAATTTAATATAAATTAAATAAAAAAAAAAAAACATATATTTATATAATATATCCAGTCCTACTACTTATTTTGGTAAAAAAATAATATTAAACTAATAATATATATTATAATACTATATAATATACTATATACATATATACTAATATATATATATATATTCTATAGTATAATATATATATAATATATATATATATAGTATATATAATATATATATATAATTACTATTATTATACAATATATAGCTATATATATATATTATAATATACATTAATATATAATTATATAATATAATATATATATAGTATATATATATTATATATATATATATATACATATAATATGATATATAATAATATATATAATCTATACCTATATCTAGGCTATATATATAAAATATATACTTCCAACTACTTATAATATAAACAACCCATATATATAACTATATATATATACTGGATAAAATTAAGAGGAAAAGATATCAATGAAGTGTTCTTAAGTAGTGGAGATCAAATGTTTCTTCATTATAATATAATATAATTATAGTAATATATAATATATATACTATATAGTATATATATATATATATATATATATATAATATAAGTATATATATATATATTATATATATATAATATATTAGTATATATATACAGTAATATATATATATATGATATACTATATAACTATATATATATATATATATATAGTATATATAAATATAATATATATATATAATAATATAAATATATATATATATATATAATATATGCTTGCCATATAATACTAATACTATATATATATATATATATATATTCATATATATGGATATGTATATATATATATATACATTAATATTATATATATATATATATATATATATATATATATATGATAATAATATATAAATATATATATATATATACATATTTCATAGGGGTGTTTTTCACCCCTGTGTGGAGTACGTCTAACACATCTGGGTTGGATCAACTCACACCGCTCTCCTTATAAACTTAGAGTGGAGGAGTGCTTTTTTAAGTCTTATCACTCCTTACCTCTCACTACCCTCTCCCCAGTTTCTTTCTGTCCACCGAATTGTTGCCATCTTCTATTATACCTTATCGCTTTATATTCATAATCAAGGGCACACTACATTCTTATGAACCTCTCCTGTCGCATACCATCCTCCATTGAGAAGGGCTCTGGAGACACGCCTTGCTACCCAATCTCATCATTTCCCTCTTACCCTAAATTTAACCGATATGCTCAATCTTATATGTACTCCACTGGAAATACCTGGAACACACTTCTTTATATATATATATAATATATATATATATATATATAACACTATATAATATATTATATATTATATAATATATATAATATATATATATATATACTATATATAGTATATATATATATATATATTATATATATATACCATTAATAATATATATATATAATATATATTAATATATATATATATATATATATATATATATATTAATATATATATATATATATATATATATATATATATATATATATAGTATATATAAATATAATATACATATTTTTATATATATATATATGTATGTATACTATATATATAATATATATATATATATATATATATATATATACTAACTATGGTCAACTATATATTATATATACTTATATGATATAATACTATATAATAATACTAACTATACCACGTATACTATAATTTATATATAATATATATATATATATAATCTAATATAATATAAACGTCTTCACTCTTATTTTACTGCTGTTAATTGACAATGTTCTAAATTAATAATAGCAATAAAATCTTCTTTAATATATTTTTTTAAAGATTTATTAATTCTGGTGTTATATATAATTAATTTAATTATGCGAAGAAAATTAAAAAAAGTTAAAATATTTGAAAGAAGTTTACAAAACGTTTCGAACGTTCTCGTTTGTGTGAATTGAAGAAATATGATCGTGTGTGTGTGGTGTGGTGTGTGTGTGTGTGTGTGTGTGTGTGTGTGGTGTGGTGTGTGTGTGTGTGTGTGTTTTAATGTGTGTGCGTACTTGTGTAAGTTTTTTGACTTGCATGTATGATTGTTATTTATCAAAATGTCTCCAAATATTTTTGCTCAAATACGTTTTTTCCTTCAATCTCATCTCTCTCTCTCTCTCATCTCTCTCTCATCTCTCTCTCTCTCTCTCTCTCTCTCTCTCTCCTTGCTCTCTCTCTCGTCTCTCTCTCTCTCTCTCTCTCTTAATGAGTCGGAGACGTTTTATATTTAATTTATTGTTTTTCTTTCGGAATAAATTACGGCTTTTAAAAATGACAACTTATAATTAATTTATTAATAATAAATAAGATATATATATTTAATATATAATATATATATATATTATAATATATATATATATTATATAATTATAATATATTATATATATATTATATATATATATATATATATATAATATATATCTATTATATTATAAATATATATATATAATATATATATATAATATATATATATATTATTAATATATATATATATTATATATATATATTAATATATTATATATAATTATAATATATATATATATATATATTAGTATATATAATATATATATATATTTATATATATATATATATATATAGTATATATATATAATATATATATATATATATATATATAATATAATATATATATATTATACTATAATATAATAATATATAATAATATATATTATATATATATATATATAATATTTATATATATATATATATAGTATATATTATATATATTTACACACATATGTAATATATATATATATATATATATATATATATACTATTATATATATATATATATTATATATAATTATATATATATATTATAAATAACTATAATAATATATATATATTATCATATATATTATATATATTATATATATATATATATATATATATTCCTTTTAATCCTTGCTTTTGTAGGAGAGAAAAAAAAGAGGTAAATGAACAGTTTGGAAGGAGGATGAATGGAGACTTACAAGGGAATAGGAAGCTCTTCTGGAAGGAAGTACGAAGGGTTACGAAAGAGAGTAAGGGGTACATTCATTGAATAATGAATAGGGATGATACTTTCGTAATTGATGAAATGAATGTGAGGAGAGTGTGGAGGGAACTCTCCGAAAATCTGCATAACAATAGCAGTAATGAAGAGGTGATAGTGAATGTACGTGTGTGGGTTTGATGGTATATGAAGAAATAAGTATTTTGGGGATGAGGTAATTAGTAGGGAGGAGGTGATAGGTAGTGTAAGAAAGATGAAGAATGGTAAATTTGCAGGTTTAGATGGAATTACTTGTGAAATGATCAAGAATGGATGTGAGATTATGGTTGACTGGAAATGAAATTATATAACACAACGTTTGTGGAGGGAATAGTTCTGAAGGATTGGAGGAGAGTAGTGATATAGTGCCCTTATATATGGGTACGGGAAATAATGGAAACAGTAGAAACTATAGATAAATTGGGTTATTGAGTGTTGTAGGTAAATATATATGCTTGCATTTTATTTGAGAGAATGTGTTGAGTGAATGAGGGACTGATTGGCGAAGAACATGGTGCATTTAGAAGTGGTAGAGGATCAGTTGATCTAATTTTCATATTAAAACAAATGATTGAGAAAATGAGAGAAAAGAAGAATAAGTTTCGGTTTTATGGACAAAATACATTTGTATGACAGGATTAATAGGGAAACTCTGTGGCAGGTGTTAGTGATATATGGTGTTGGTGGTAGGCTTCTGAATGGAGTCAAAAGTATGTATGACGATAGTGAAGCATATGTAAGATTAAATGGAGTTGAAAGTAAATGGTTTAATATTAATAGTGGAGTGAGGCAGGGAGGTGTCATAATGGTGTTGAATGTGCTGGGAATCGACCGGCTGGGAGACCGAAGAAAAAGTGGATGAAGTCAGTAAAGGAATGTCTGAAGAAAGGAATGTGAGTTTGGCAGAGGCGAGAAGAAAGGTGCATAATAGGAGTGAGTGGCAGGTTTTTGTGAAGGGATATGGTTGTTGGCCTTGCCCAGGGGATGAACAATACATTGACGAGATACAACAGTGGAGGTATTTCACGGTCTTGTGAAGACCTAGGGTGGAATTTTTTTTCTTTCGACCTACGTCATGCTCTTCGACTCAGTTTCCTATTTTCGGGCATGTTACGCACCCTAACCCACATCTAGTGGGAAGCGAAGGGAGTATAAAGAAAGAAAGAATATATATATATATATATATGTATATATATATATAATATATATATATTATATTATATATATAATATATATATATATATAATATATATATATATAATATATATATATATATATATATATATATATATATATATATATATATATATATATATATATATATATCACCAAGTTAATAGAAGTGAACACACTAGCCAGATGTTCCGAGGGAAAATCCCCATCCTCGAACATTCTCAATCGATAGTTATTCCTCTCCTTTCAATTCCTAGAGTCTTGACGTTATCTCCCTCAATTTGATTTTCAACCTTCCCACCCTTCTTTTTTTTTATGGGGCTCCACTCCATCGGTTTTTATTACTAATTCCCTTTACTTGTCCAAACAACCTCAGTTAGCTCTTCTTCCTAATTGTCACTATGCTCTCTACTCCCAACCATTATTCATTTTTCCTATGGCATATTCAATAACTTCGGTGTTATCAACCATTCTTAATACATTCCTCCAACTAACTCCTCCTTCAGTACATCATCTATGCTATTTATTACATTCAACAGTATATCGAGGTATTTTTCCCATTCTCAACTAATATTCTTCGTCCTCTCTCTTTACTGGGTATCTCGGTAGTGTTGTGTCTCGCCTATAGTTTTTGCATAGTGTAAATTAGCTTTTTGGTATCTAAGGGGTAGACACCCAGAGCTCTAATCATTCTTCTCCATGTGTTCTTCTTTCCCCTCTTAATTGTCTGTTTCTTTCCCAATGTGGAGTTTTAACTTTTATATTTTTTTTCATATAATTCTAAAAGCGTGAATGTAAAATCAACGAGCTTTCATCTTTATCCGTTCCAACACCACACTCACATAGATCCATTTTACTATGGCTCCCATACCTTTTAAATATATATATACTATATGATGGGAGAAAACCGGTGCTTTAAATAAGCTACGCTTGATAGCGTTCTTTTTTGGGGAACGTGGATGCGCCTAGTTGGTTAAAGCGTCCGGACATTCACTGTTAACCTCAGCAACGCGCGAGTTCCAGTGTTCGAAATCCCGCTGATGAAGATAAATCCTCCTTCTGAACTCATTCATTTAATAAATGAGAAATAAGCTTAAATTTAATTTTAGAATTCCATATGGCTTTAGATTAAATAATGAAAATAAAAGTAAATTTATTTTAAAAGACATATATATTATCAAATACGTTACAGTATTGCGGGCTGCATACAAATCATGCAATAATATGTATTGCTTAGCTAGACTATTAGCCGTCAAGCACTCATCAAAAGTAGAAGTTTCATTACATTAATACATCAAATATAATACCATGTATATAGATATATAGCGGTATACTATATCATCATATATATATTATAGTATATATTATATTATATATATTATATATATATATATATATATATATATATTATATATATATATATATCAGTAACACCTGCAATAACGGGCTACCGCTTTAACGGCGTTTCGCAATAACGGCTCTCTTAACTAATCAGTGTTGTGCGGCAAGGAAATACACGCACGAGCGAAGCAGTCGCCATCGAGGCCAAACTGCTTTTGCAGCGTATACTTATAATAAATTTATTAAATAACGAAATTTATGCGCATAAATAATGCTGTAGAGTGCCCAAATGCCATTTGCATGTCATAAGCAAGTACTACTCGAGAAGAGAGAGGCCAACTCCGTGAGAAAGCCTTTTTTGTCCATTCCTCAATAGAGCATCAATTGGCAACCTTCCTGCTATAACTTCAAATTCTGACACTCAACTTACACTCACTATCACCGTCTGCAAGCGAAGGGGTATTTTGTGATTCAGGACGATGGAAGACATCGCCAGTAAGTTATGGAACCACCTGCGCGACCACTTTTTTCTATAAGTAAATGAATAGAGATAGTACTTAGGGTTAATGGTGGAGGATTGATGACCGACAGGTCCTATTCAATCGACACACAGACAAAACCGAAGGTTGTTGTCCTGTGTTTGTCTGTGTTTGGTCCTATGTTGTGTCTGTGTTTTGTCCTATGTTTTTTGTGTTTGTTTGTATTATTGTAGTATGTTATTATTATTATTACTTCGTCAAAGAATTAATGATCGACGGAGTGATGCTAAATTTCGGTTTGTGGTGGTGTTTGAATCGACTCCCCGACCGTGCTCCGCTTCCCGACTTCCAGAACTCTCCGATTCCGACTCCGACTCCAACTCCTGCTGCCGGCTCCGACTGCCGGCTTCCGGGGCGCAGTTCTTACTGCCGGCTGCCGGCTCAGCTTTGAAGTTTTTATTATTATTCATTATTATTTTATTATATATTATTTATTTATTATTCATTAGTAGTAGTAGTCAAGTAGTAGTAGTAGTGGTAGTAGTAGTAGTAGTGAGAGTAGTAGTAGTACTGGGTATGGACAAAGTAAGTAGTAGTTAGATGTAGATTATCGAATCGGGTTAAAATTTGGAGGGGGTTAGTATGGTGACATATCCTTGATGTATACGAAGTTACATCCCACTGGGTTCCCCCGAGGGGGACGCCACCCCCCTTAAAAAAAAAATCGAAGTGTTCGTATTAGGCTGAAATTTGGTAAGAGAAGGATTCAGAGTCGGTTTCAGAAATACCTGGTATGTGAATCTGAGGAGTTGGCTCCGGCACCGTGCTGGAGCCACTGCGGTGGTGCCGAGTTAATATACAGTCGTATAACAACAATGTGGTGTCTTCATAAGGGTTCTCGGGGTCGTAGAGTTCGAAGATATGATGGTTATAAGACGCGTATAGGGTGTCCCTAGGAATCCCCCAGAAGGGATCCCACCCCAAACATTGAAAATATTGATGATCGAAAGCTGAAACTTGATATAACAGCCTTTTTAGGTTGTATCTACGGTGTAAGTACCGGGGTACAATGACCGATTTTGAACAATTACAGGGGACCAGCCCGTGTGCGGT
>JABUQX010008600.1:0-10629 GCA_015478945.1 Trachelipus rathkii
ATGTTGACTCATGTTCAGTTTGACTCTGCTTCATGTTAGCCAACTTTCTTTGACAACTAGGACAAAGCTTTTGACCTGGCTTGATGGCTCTACCTGTCAGTTCCTGTAATTTGTCTAGTGTTGCAATAGTAATGGGTCGCAATCCTTTCCTGTAATTAGTGCGAGATGATTTACCAAATGGATTACAACATTGCTTCTGCTTTAATTCAAACTTGGTTAGCAAGATTGCTTCATGGCATGAGCATATTTAATCATATATCAGTATTATATATATATATATATATAACTTTTTAGTTTGTCACTACATTTGAAACAATAGGGCCTTTTATAATAAAATTAATGCGTTCTGTACTAAGATAGGGCATGTAATAGACCTCTGATTAATAACCACAATCATTTGATGTAAGTGAAAAACACAATATTTTTTAATTGATTTTTTTTGGGGGTATAGAAGGTGCATGTAACAGGCTTCTGTCACTTTTTATCTTCGTTATTACCTTTAATTACAACTAAGTAATTATATTTTAATAAGTATATTTTGTAACAAAGTAGAATTATAGTATTTATATTTTGTACTTTTTATGAAGAGGGATAATTTTTGAACTAAGCATCCTCCAAGCATAATATTTCCAATTTCTGTACATAATTATGTACTGTTTCATATCACCAAGTTTGGTGTCATTCTATGCAACCACTGAAAAATAATATCGACTCAAAGTTTGACTTTTGTCACTGCAAACTTAGTTTTTCACGAAGTTTGTGCTCCTATAGCTCATAATAGGGAATAGATAGAAGCTTTACAGTTACATATTCGGATTCACTGAACGAATTTTCAGGTCCATAGCTCTACAAATTTTTTCACAAATCAAGGTCAAAGTTGCCAAAAAGTGATATGCGACTTCTGAGTGAAAATGACTACCTTTGCTTTAAGGTGTTAGAAAATGGTAACAAAAACAGATCTGGACCTCAAATTTTGCACAGTTAAATCCAAAGCCTTAAAGAACATCTGTAAAATTTCATTAAATTTGGAGATGGTAAGGCGGGGACCCCTGTTCCACTTGACGTGTAATCGCCCAATAATAATAATAATAATAATAATAATAATAATAATAATAATAATAAAAAAATAATAAATAATAAAAAATAAAAATAATAATAATAATAATAATAATAATAATAATAATAATATAATAATAATAAAATAATAATAATAATAATATAATAATAATAATAATAAAAAATAATAAAAATAATAATAAGAATAATAAGAATAATAAGAATAATAAGAATAAAAATTTATAATAATAAATTAATAATATATAATAATAATAATAAATTAATAATAATAAAATTTATAATAATAAATTAATAATATATAAATTAAATAATAATTAATAATAAATCAATCTAACAATAATAATTATAATTAATATTTAAAACTTATGAAAATACTTGGTTAATCTATTCATTTATTAATATTTATTAATTTATACTATAGTATATGCTTTTCATGACCAACTAAGTAATATACATTTATCCTAAATATTATATAAGTATATATGCTGAGTCGTGGCGGTTTTTTGGGGTAGCACGCGGGGAGGCAGTGCTCCTCATAATGTTAATGTGTGGCTCTGGGACGAGAACTCAGGTAGCGAGACATAAAGGAGAAGACAGAGCTTCTTCTTTCCTCGATGCGGTTCTGTCGATTTTCAGTAGATACACAAAGAGTTAAGAAGCTTTTAAATTAAGGATTAAGGACATGTGGCCCCCCCGCCCTGAACTAATAAATTGGATCTCATTCAGCTTCAAAAGTAATGCATCCAAAGATAATGATGTCTTACGATATTTAGCCCTAGCAGGGACATACTGAGTGAAAAATTGTGGAGGGCAAGAACTTGGAAGTCTCTTTCGGGTGGAGGCATAGAGCATTGAACTATTTTACGGAGGTAAATAACCGCCCAAGACTGGGAGGCAATACCAGTTTTCCGCCCACACTTGTCGTAAGTATGATATATATACTATATATATAATTATAGTAGTATGAGGAGAAAGCCTAATAATAGTATTAAGGAACTAATATAATGTTTAGTATATATATATAAGATTACTAATTAGTATTATATATAGACTTGAGTATGAATATATATAAATTCACGATTTATGCAGTATATCACGTTAAGAAAACTGGGATTTTACGATGCGTGTAATTCAGAGATAATGAAGACTAACTGATTGGTTAGCATTATATTCCGGACTCTGTTGCTCAAAGATATCTATGAAGACATTTCACGATAATTCAAAACAGAGATATCTCCGATATGAGACTCCTAATAGTAGAAAGCCTATCGAAGTATTTTTTTTTAATAAATACGACAGTCAGACCGCTATCTATAGAAGGTAGAATCCTTGCCTACAGTTGTAAAGTTGTTGAGCCACCGCTGTTTGGGAGTCAGGGTCGAAAATCGCTATGGAGAACTATTGCAGAAGTGGAAGGCCGAGAAGGCGATTGCCGCTCCGGAAGAGGAAAACTATAAAATTTTTAATATGCATAATCTAAACCGTGTCTTAATTATAGATAAAGTGAGCAGACACAACCGTTGGCCACCACACAGCCGAGCCGCACCGACCACGAACACCACAACACGACGAGCAGCACACAACATCACGACAACAGCACCATGTATACGTTCACGACACACACCACGCTGGCAAGCGCGCGCGCAACACGACCAGCACACATGATATATATTATAGCTAATATATTGTACACGTACCTTTTATGATGTAGTATATATATATAATATATAGTAATAATATAATTTTAGTCATAGTATATAATATAATATAGTATATAGTAACTATAATAGTAATGATATGATAGTAATTAATAGATACGAGTGCCCGCTCATGGCAAATCGACCTCTGGGCAAAAGAATAATAGACGGATTGTTCATAAGTGATTATCAATTAGATATAGATGGCGGCGTACGACACCAGAGTCGTCCAGAAGTCGACATGTCCATAACAATCTCAATTAGAGAAGACAGCAACTGTACGACATTTAGATTTACTGTATCATAGGCGACGTATGTAGTCGGTAGGGACACGAATACTGTTGAGAGACACAATCGATGGGATGGATTAAAATACTTATTTTACTTCATTAGCCTATCAGTTGCATTAAATCATAGTGTTCATCATTGTACCATTGTCCGCCATCATACATAATTAATGCGTCTGGTTAATTTGAAGTGCAGCTTCATTGTTCTTTCATTATGCGGTCATGAGGTATCACTCCGATCAGCCAAAGTTTTCCATAGAAATTGACAAAAGTTATATGGCTGAGCAGATGAGAATACAATAGAACTGGTAATTTTGTAAGTGCTTTCGATTGTGATGGATAAAAAAGCTCATGTTATTACACTCAAGACATGGAAATCAAAAGTTCTCTACAGTTTTTGATTAGATTGTATTATCTAAACCACGAGTCATATCTTAATCTCACGTTATTTTGTTAATGGATAGTTACATCACCGGAGTTGTCTTTAATAATTATCCACTCTGGATCCGGTAAGTGTGATTTCGCCCTATGTCGATTGAAAATATATTAAAGGAAAGGTATGATAGTAATTAAAGGCTTAGTATATTAATAATAGTATATTAGTTAGGTACTTATAGGACTTATTAAGGGATTATCTATGTAGTATGATAGTATAATAGTATGTATATCTAGATACAACTAGTATAGTGATATTAATACTACTGTGATTAGATATTCTATAAGGCTATGTACAGGTGCGCGTGTTATATATAGAGCTACTGGGCCCTCCCTAGCCAAAGTGATGCTAATTGAGGGGCCCTTGGACCATATATTATATATTTAGTATGGTATAAGTAAGAATAAATATCTGTGTAATTTTAGCTTATATTTAGATATTTCTTGTAGGTACAGATTAATTTTAGGCTATTGTTTCAGTGTCTAGTAATACTAAGGTATTATATGCGGTTAACGTAATATAGTATATATATATTAGATTAGTGGTGTGTGATATGCATTATATGCATATTTAATACAGATATATAGCTTAAGCCATTTTGTGATTAGGATATTAGATATGCGGGTCGAATGGTTTTTGTGTTCGGGTAAATAATGTGGAGGTGGGAGTAGTGACATTCAGTTTGAGAAACATAGGAGGTATGATGAAATGTACGTACTAGAGACTGGTAGATGCTTTAAATAAGGACTAACCAGGATATTAAAGCTAGTTTTCGCCACTTTTATTGTGGACAAAAGAGAGTGTTTAAATCAAAATTCTCCAGACACGCAAACTCTATGATCTACAGTTCGGGTGCTTCTGCCAAATGTATTAATTAGATGTCGATTTTTACTCGGTTTAAATACTCTAATTTCCCTCGCCCCGCTACCCTCAAAATTAAGATCATGCTAGGCTTAAGTTGATATATGATATTATGATGTATGAATATGAGTAGTAGTATAGTAGGGATTATGATATATTACTCTATAGTATTATATACTATATAGTATATATATATATAATTATATAGGTATAGTATATAAGTATACAGAAAGTTATAAAGAATACGCAAATTATATTACTCAAAATTTGACAGTTCAGTATCTTGCTCAGGCTTGTCAATTTCGAAAGGATGAATCTGTTCTTATATTGCGTTTACCAAGAGACATTTTTGTGTGCTGTCATCTGCGTATGAATTTGAGTAGGAACCATTGTCGTTTCAAGCTCAAGTAGTAGATATGTTTCATTTTTACAATGCTTAATAAAGGCAATGCATGCCTAGACCGCTCTGTTTGTGGTCATATTGGTGTCTGTCCTTGAAGAGTTTCAGTTAACGTCTGTGCGTTTGAAAACGACCTTTCACGCTTGTTGCAAATGTTACTATGGGTAACGTCAAAATACAACATGAACTGCTGTACACGAGTCTGGTAAGGGTAACTTGCTAGCAGACTGTTTCTACGAAATAAAAGAAGTTTGCTAAAATTCTTTAGATATGTTTAGTCCGATATTTATTTTATTTTCACTTCCTTAGTAGTCATTAATGCTTTGAATGTGATAGTAAGTGTTCAGTAGAGAACCGCAGAAGAGTAATCAAATCGTATTTTTCTAGCCAGTTTTCTGTAGCCTTTTCTGACAGATTTTGTCCATTTCGTAAGCTCTGCACCTGCTTGGCAGGAGCGAGAGTGAAAATAGACTCATGTAACGGAGTAGTTATCTGCGTCATTTAATAATGCCAGAGGATTTTGACAAGAAAACCCTTAAAAGTTAACAACCGATGTCATGGATTCTTTAAATTCTCTTCAATTAAGATTAAAGCTCACCGATCAAAAACTTTTTAAGTGCAGCTGTATTTGCGTCTGAATATTTTTGCTTCAATGTTCAATGATGTTGCTAACGCTCCCGTAGGTTTGATTAAGTATTAGATTTTTGCTTTGTCCCAATAGCGTTAAGCTCTGCTTTCTGAAGATCGCTGTTATTTTGGACTCTTGGCAATATTGTCTTCGGAGGACATATCATTGATGCTTTAATAGTTTAACTAGTAAAGCGCAGAGGAGAGAGAGAATAAGAAAGATGGATAAACGAATCCCTTAATACTGAAAGACTTAGGTTCTTTTTTTCACTTTTGGACCTTCTTGAGTGCAATAGAAATAATCACTTGAGATAGAGAACTGCGCAAAATAGCTTTGAAATTGTTTTATGTTTAGCTGAGGATGAAGGAATCCGATATGCTTGATGACCAACACGTAGTTGGACACAATTGTTTTTAAGTGTTCGCGTTTTGTGTGATGGCAGTATCGTTATTTGTTGAAGCAGATGTTAATCTAGTTCCTTGCTATCGGAGCTGATAACTGAACTTGAAATGGAACACATATAGTTTTTGAGTATGTCATAAATATGCTTTTGAAAGAGCATTTTAGGTCTTTTGAGCCGAAGATTCATTAATGAATTGAAATTTAATTATGAGCTGCCCACGAATGCAAGTGTATTCTGCATTACGTGGAACTATTTTCTATCTTAAGGTTCCTCTCGAATGTTTCCCGGCTTTCATGTATTTGTCCGTGCGGCGATCACTAGCCTGTCGGACCTCTTGGCATTATTGTCTATATGTTAATTGTTTTTTGGCTTATCAGCTAATACCCGCGCGGTTAGTGTATGGTTGTTTTTTTGCTAAAGTTTTCGGGCAGCTGAGTTTCATCTCGTATTGTTATAAAAAAAGTCCTACATGAGAAAGTGTATTTCGGACGCTTTCTTTCAGAAGAGGTGCAACTATTTCGCTTGTTGAAGGGCCGCGCCAGCCAGTTTTTCACCCCCGATAAAATGAACACAAGAAAATGTCTGGAATTTGCTCAGGCCGGATTGTTGACGTCTAGTAAAGCCCAAAGCTGTAGCTGTATTTTTACTGCTCTAAAGACGTTGTTTTTCGCTTGTGTCTTTTCTGGTGACACTGTACGCTCATTGCTTTCACGATTCAATTTATTTTTTCAAAACCATTTAGTTCTTGCACCATTTTCTGGTGTCAAGCTGTCCAGATTTTTTTTCTCGATAAATGACTACAGAACTTGACAAGTTATGTAATGAGGGACGTTAGGTTCATGTACCTTACAAAGTCGAAAGAGGACTGTTTCGAATCGTTTTGTTGAGGTTTTGTGCTCAGGCGTGTCCGAATTTTCCAATAACCCGCGACTTTTTGTTAGGGATGTTTTAAATTGAGCAGGTAATTGCCGATAGATTTTAGTTTCGCTGGTGTCGGC
Source organism: Trachelipus rathkii (assembly GCA_015478945.1). Taxonomy (NCBI): domain Eukaryota; kingdom Metazoa; phylum Arthropoda; class Malacostraca; order Isopoda; family Trachelipodidae; genus Trachelipus; species Trachelipus rathkii. The sequence goes on from JABUQX010008600.1 coordinate 6,788, forward strand.
GAAGTGGAATGAAGATTTTCAGGGCCATATTGTAGCTCGGGAAGAGGGGCACTTTTTGTTACTTAGGATAATTTCTTTGTATGTTCAATTACGTTGTTGGGGTTTGTTTCTGAAACAAATTTTGCAACAAGAAATAGATTTTTGTCGAACATTTTGTGTTAAAAGATTTCTGTTCGAGCTCAGTAGCAAAATAAGTATCTAAATAAAAAAAGATGCATCTCGCCTCCGACTATACAAGCTTCTAGAAAAATTTAATGTGATTTGGAGTGTGTAAACATATTATGCAATTTTCCTTTTTCAAATTCAATTGTTTGAAAAAGTGATATATTGGGATTTCTTTAGCTATGTGTCCGTCAACATGAAATTTCCGCAAGGGAATTGTACGTCGGCGAGATGACAATCTTCTTATATATGATATAATAATATACTATATTATTATATATCATATATTATATTATTATATATATATATATATATATATACATAATATATAACTAATCGTATTTATAGTATAAAATAAAGTATATAGTATACTACCTATATATATATATATATAGTGGGCGTAACGCCAGGATTTCATTAGGGGGGCAAAGGTTGAGTATAATATATATATAATACTATATATAATATATAGTTTATTAACATATATAGTGCGTAATTACTAATATATTTATATATATATAGTTATATATACATTATTACTATAATATTATTATACTTGATAGCTATATATTTACCTCTATAAGCTTAGGCCAGTCTAATATACTATATATATAATATAGTAATTAATATAGTATATTAATATATGATAATTAACTATATAATTAGTGGTCTGTTCAAAAATTGCTTGTAGTTAGTTCTTCTTTTTTATTGTGTATCTGGCGGCAATCTTGTGATCGTTTAAGCTTGTTCTTCTGGCAGACAATAGTGCGAACGGTTATAGCCTTCCGTGACATTGATTCTAGCAGCTTTGGCCAGACCACGGCCATGCTATCGACTACGCTGAAAGTTCTAGGCGAAGAGAAAATGATTCAGATTAGAATCCAGCCTGGTCAGTAACAAGCTACAGTAAGTGATGTTATTTATTTTAGCACATTCTTGATTTAGTAAACCGATACGGCAAACTGCAACAAAAAAATAAATATTATAATGCATTGGCCGATGGAATAAAGTCTGCCTACTTCATGTCAGCCCTCTAAGACAGAGCCACAGATTCCGATTATCTCAAACGTGACTCTATAACGCTACGCCAGAGGAAAGCGATGGATATCAGTTGCTGGATATGCTGTCCAATATTAGTGGCGGAAAAGTGCTTAAAAAAAAACAATAATAATAAAAAAAAGCAAGAATCAGAAGTCTATCATCTAAAATGATTTTGGCAATCTCTTATACGCACACGGAATGACTTTTTGGGAATCCTGCGGTAAAATTTTGGATATGGAAATATGTAAGAAAAAAAACAATGAAACTATACAAATTACTAGTTAATGAATGGATTGATGAAGATGATTGTAGAGGGCCTATTTAGAGAAGACACGTTCTATGTGGTTGTAGCGCAAAATGGACGGGTACTATTAAAGATTTCTTGCTTTTCTGTTTTTAACCTAAAGAATACCCAAGGGTTCCGATCCTGGCTGCAGGGGAGTCGGGGTCGTCTCGCCTTACGGGGAACTCGGTAGGACTAATTACCCCACCTCCGGGAGGGGTCTCCGGAACCCCCTCCCCGGGGAGGTGTGGTATTTGGGTGTCGCGGGGTTCCTCCGCCTCCCCTAGCGGGTATGATAAACGTCCCGGCCCCACGTGTGTTCCCCGTCGGCCTCGGACCCCCCTAAATTGCGCATGTTTAATACCCTTTCAACAGAGATGTAATGATTGTCATTATAGCTAGCATGAGTCCCACACCCACCACCCCATAATGTGATAGTACCATTTGTTTAGGATGTTTGATTTTTTCCTTTTTTTATTTTTTTTGATTTTTTAACATTTTTCTAACAAAATTTATGAGCCGAAGATTCCAAAATTGTATTCATTTTCGCTGCGTAGCTGTTTGTGAGTTTTGGAAGAATGATTTCTTTTTTTTTTGTTTTTTGTTTTAAGCAGCGTTTGTCCTGCCGTAAAAGATTTTGCCAGGATTCTAAGTCAAATGTATTACTTTTCCCGGCTAGCGTGTTGCGTAGTTTTTTGGAAAGTATGGGCATTGTGGCTCTTCTAGAGGCGTGGCCCTTAACTGTCATATAGTGCTATCGGAATGAATGTTAGTGTCTTTTTCAGCTTTTCTTCTTGCTATTGAAATCGCCTTTAAAGACAAGTCTCGGTCTTGGCAACATATAAGATCTAGTAAGTTTTTTGTATACGGCCCAATGTAATAGCTGTTAGTACAGGGGGCTTGTATACGTTCCGGAGGCGAGATCATCTTTTTTTACTTATTATATAATTTTATATGTGAGATAAATTTGTATTGATGCGATTTAGATTGTATATCATATGATATCTATATAGTATTCTTATAGTATATATATATACGATATAGTAGTATATATATATATATATATATATAGTATTTATATGGATACGCTATTATTATATATATAGGTACTTTATAGGAAGTATTATATATGAGCTATGACGATAACTTGATGTGCATTTTGACATTGAAATATTCAATGAATTTTGCGTCGGTTCAAGATTCAATTATTATCTATTGGTCGTTCGGTTTGTTTGTCTGCTTGTCGCAATGTAGGGCAGCCCCTTTACGCCTGGTGGGCCCACCGCCGCACCGCGCGTGGCGTTCTGGGCGGGGCCGTTTATGTTCGCGTTTCGGGGCCCGCTGTATCATTATATATATATAGTAGTACTATTAGTTACTATATTATATAGTAATATATGTATATATAGTATATAGTATTTACTATATATAGGATTATGATGCTTGTATAGCGTATAGGGTAGTGTATATGATACGCTAATATATATATATATATATATAATATATATATAATATATGATATATTATATATGTCATATATATCAACGAAAAGAACAAGAAATAGTTAAAGACTTTTTTTCATAGTACAGGGATCGATATATTGCGCTCTTTTTGAAGAGCCGTTAGACTGATAAGTCTTATCAGCGTGGACTTATCTGGAAACTCGAGGAAAGGCTGTAAATTTTGATAGGATAGTTAAAACGATTATTAAGGTGGACAATTCTTTGAGAACGTGTGGTAACCAAGTTATGTAAGGATGATCGGTGAGTGGGTTGAAGATTAACCCAGCTAAAAAGGATTTAGATTACGTCAACGCTAATTTAAACTAGTATCCAGGTGTTCCGGGTGGTCTGGGGAACCGGCGGTTCTGGGGCGCAGTTTTGAGACCAGTTTGATGGAAAACGACCATGGAGACTGAAACTAGGCTCTTAAACAGCTTGTGAACGGAGCCAGCGAAGGTGGTGGGTGAGATGCGTCGGCTGTGAGAGTCCGGTGATTATAAGTTATTTCGAAGGGGCTTGAATGGAAATAGTTCGGACAGGACTCCTGTACCTGGGATAGTATGGCGCGCGACGGGGAATTGATGCATTGGAGGGCCATGTATTTAAAAGGGGTAACGCCACAATCCAGACCTGACCCGTTCTTGCGTTAATAGCTCTTTTACAGAATCAATCTTAAGATTAATAATTTGAATATGAGTCTTCGGCACAATGAAGTGTATTTGCTGTCATTCTGGAACAAGTTCGTTCTAATATAGAGTCTGAATATTTCACTCATTGCCATATTTGCTGGCCTTGCGCACTGCATGAGCCTTGACCATCTGGCGATTTTTATTTCTAATTATAATATTTGCATT